>CM072220.1:84541811-84549311 GCA_036851935.1 Coregonus suidteri
GGTTTTTAGCAAATATATATAAAAATAAATACATGGAAATATCACATTTACATAAGTATTCAGACCCTTTACTCAGTACTTTGTTGAAATACCTTTGGCAGCGATTACAGCCTCGAGTCTTCTTGGGTATGACGCTACAAGTTTGGCACACCTGTATTTGGGGAGTTTCTCCCATTCTTCTCTGCAGATCCTCTCAAGCGCTGTCAGGTTGGATGGGGAGCGTCGCTGCACAGCTATTTTCAGGTCCCTCCAGAGGATTCAAGTCCGGGCTCTGGCTGGGCCACTCAAGGACATTCAGAGACTTGTCCCTAAGCCACTCCTGCGTTGTCTTGGATGTGTGCTTAAGGTCGTTGTCCTGTTGGAAGACGAACCTTCGCCCCAGTCTGAGGTCCTGAGCGCTCTGGAGCAGGTTTTCATCAAGGATCTCTCTGTACTTTGCTCCGTTCATCTTTCCCTCGATCCTGACTAGTGTCCCTGCCACTGAAAAACATCCCCACAGCATGATGCTGCCACCACCATGCTTCACTGTAGTGATGGTGCCAGGTTTCCTCCAGACGTGACGCTTGGCATTCAGGCCAAATAGTTAAATCTTGGTTTCATCAGACCAGAGAATCTTGTTTCTCATGGTCTGAGAGTTCTTTAGGTGCCTTTTGGCAAACTCCAAGCGGGCTGTCATGTGCTTTTTACTGAGGAGTGGCTTCCATCTGGCCACTCTACCATAAAGGCCTGATTGTTGGAGTGCTGCAGAGATGGTTGTCCTTCTGGAAGGTTCTCCCATCTCCACAGAGGAACTCTGGAGCTCTGTCAGAGTGAAAATCGATTTCTTGGTCACCTCCCTGACCAAGGCCCTTCTCCCCTGATTGCTCAGTTTGGCTGGGCGGCCAGCTCTAGGAAGAGTCTTGGTGGTTCCAAACTTCTTCCATTTAAGAATGATGGAGGCCGCTGTGTTCTTGGGGACCTTCAATGCTGCAGAGATGTTTTGGTACCCTTCCCCAGATCTGTGCCTCGACACAATCCTGTCTCTGAGCTCTACGGACAATTCCTTCGACCTCATGGCTTGGTTTTTGCTCTGACATGCACTGTCAACTGTGGGACCTTATATAGACAGGTGTGTGCCTTTCCAAATCATGTCCAATCAATTGAATTTACCACAGGTGGACTCCAATCAAGTTGTAGAAACATCTCAAGGATGATCAATGGAAACAGGATTCACCTGAGCTCAATTTCGAGTCTCATAGCAAAGGGTCTGAATACTTATGTAAATAAGGTATTTCTGTTTTTTTGTTTCAATACATTTATAAAAATGTCTAAAAACCTGTTTTCGCTTTGTCATTATGGGGTGTTGTGTGTAGATTGATGAGGATTTTATTTATTTAATCCATTTTAGAATAAGGCTGTAACGTAACAAAATGTGAAAAAAGGGAAGCGTTCTGAATACTTTCCGAATGCACTGTAGATAATTTTTTCTTTGACTCTCAGTTTATCCAGCCAGGTTTGTCTGTCCTCTCTCTTTGTGTGGCTATAACCTCCAGAGGCCATCTGAGGACAGTTAAACTCATTTATTCATCCTTCTCTCCTCTCCTCCTCCTCCTTTATTCATCCCTTCTCTCCTCTAACCTCCTCCTCCTCCTCCTCCTCCTCCTCCTTTCCAGCTATACTCTGAGAGTGGTGGGTAACGGGATTAAGGCTCAGGCTGCTAATCCAGAGGTCAAAGTGAAGGAGGAGGACCCAGTCATCAACCAGATCGTGGATAAACTCAAGCACATCAATCAGGTAGAGTTATCCCACCTCCACTCAGACCCAGTCAGACTCTAACCCTGCTCAGATCCCGCCAGCACAATCTCCCAGCTCAGAGGAACTAGAAAGTCCCCAGACCAGATATTTCTATAGAATGTATACATTATTTCCACAGGGAAGGGTGTCAGGTTAGAGGATCCAAACCAATTCATGTATTTATCCGGGTCAAAGATGCCCCCCAATTTCACCCAAACACAGACCCTGAACAAATTGACTGTACACAGAAGAGGGGTAAATATGACACTTTCAAGTTTAGCTATTGATTTGATGAGTTACTCACAAAAACGAAAACAAAATATTGACAAATATTTTCCTCAAACTTTAGCAGAAACATATAATTAATATAATAAGTTAGGATTGAATCCTCAACGAACTTTCAGGTTTCTGCTTTTAGGCAGATGAAGCCCACTGTGTGGAATAGTTGGGGGAAAAGGTTTGTTGCTTTTTGAACATTGGAACCTTTGAAGTAGTAGAACGAACAAACAAACATCCATTTTCTCAATTACAATCAAAACGGCTGTTTTCTTCAAAAACTGACTCAGCCTTTGTTGTTTTTCTATTGATTAGTTTCTATTGAAGAGAAATGAGTTCACATCCTGTTTCATCCTCAGTACCAGGTCAAGCTGTTTTTTGTGGTTCTCAGTACCCGTCAGCCAAGCACTTCGAGGGACGAGGGAAATCAATGAATACATACAGTGTATTCGGAAAGTATTCAGATCATTTGACTTTTTCCACATTTTGTTACATTACAGCCTTACTCTAAAATTGATGAAATTGTTTTTTCCCCTCATCAATTTACAAACAATACCCCATAATGACAAATCAAAAACAGGTTTTTGGACAATTCCTTCGACCTCATGGCTTGGTTTTTGCTCTGACATGCACTGTCAACTGTGGGACCTTATATAGACAGGTGTGTGCCTTTCCAAATCATGTCCAATCAATTGAATTTACCACAGGTGGACTCCAATCAAGTTGTAGAAACATCTCACGGATGATCAATGGAAACAGGATTGATTGCTCAATGTGGAGTCTTATAGCAAAGGGTCTGAATACTTATGTAAATAAGGTATTTCTGTTTTTTATTTTTAATAAATTAGCAAACATTTCTAAAGACCTGTTTTTGGCTTGTCATTATGGGGTATTATGTGTAGATTGATGAGGATTTTTATTTATTTAATCAATTTTAGAATAAGGCTGGAACGTAACAAAATGTGGAAAGTCAAAGGGTCTGAATACTTTCCGAAGGCACTGTATTAAGAAACCCATTTAAAGATGCTTTGTGCATGTACTGTATGTACGGTACATACACAAACATACGGTACATACACAAACATACGGTACACATGCAAACATACGGTACATACGGTATCATACACAAACATACGGTACATACACAAACATACGGTACATACGGTACCATACACAAACACACGGTACATATGCGTACATACGGCATCATACACAAACATACGGTACATACGGTACATACGGTACATACGGTACCATACACAAACATACGGTACATACGGTACATATGCAAACATACGGTACATACGGTATCATACACAAACATACGGTACATACACAAACATACGGTACATACGGTACCATACACAAACATACGGTACATACGGTACATATGCAAACATACGGTACATACGGTATCATACACAAACATACGGTACATATTGTACATACACAAACATATGGTACATACGCAAACATACGGAACATACACAAACATACGGTACATACACAAACATACGGTACATACGGTACCATACACAAACACACAGTACATACGGTACCATACACAAACATACGGTACATACACAAACATACGGTAGATACACAAATATATGTATGTTTGTGTATGTATCGTATGCTTGTGTATGTACTGTATGTTTGTACCGTATGTACCGTGTGTTTGTGTATGGTACCGTATGTACCATATGTTTGCATATGTACCGTATGTTTGTGTATGGTACCGTATGTACTGTATGTTTGCATATGTACCGTATGTTTGTGTATGTACCGTATGTTTGTGTATGTACCGTATGTTTGCGTATGTACCGTATGTTTGCGTATGTACCGTATGTTTGTGTATGTACCGTATGTACCGTATGTTTGCATATGTACCTTATGTTTGTGTATATACCGTATGTTTGTGTATGTACCGTATGTTTGTGTATGTTCCATATGTACCGTATGTTTGTGTATGTACCGTATGTTTGTGTATGTTCCGTATGTTTGCGTATGTACCATATGTTTGTGTATGTACCATATGTACCGTATGTTTGTATATGTACCATATGTACCGTATGCTTGTGTATGTACCGTATGTTTGTGTATGTACCGTATGTTTGTGTATGTACCGTATGTTTGTGTATGGGACCATATGTACCGTATGTTTGTGTATGGTACCGTATGTACCGTATGTTTGTGTATGTACCGTATGTTTGTGTTCATGGAATCCTTGTTCAGGCAAATCAATGTAGTTTAACTATCAGCCTTTGTCCCAGGGGTTTTGTGCTGCTAAGGTTTATTGGTTTTATTTAATGCATAGTCTTTGAATGTATAATTAGATAAAGGGAACATATGTGAGGACACAACTCTTTATTAGCACTCCTATGGCCTTGAGCTCTCTGGAAAGGTCACAGCCTTAATGTCAGTTGTGTTATGATGCCATGCTGAGGATGAACAGTACTTAATGTCAGTTGTGTTATGATGCCATGCTGAGGATGAACAGTACTTAATGTCAGCTGTGTTATGATGCCATGCTGAGGATGAACAGTACTTAATGTCAGCTGTGTTATGATGCCATCCTGAGGATGAACAGTACTTAATGTCAGCTGTGTTATGTTATGATGCCATGCTGAGGATGAACAGTACTTAATGTCAGTTGTGTTATGATGCCATGCTGAGGATGAACAGTACTTAATGTCAGCTGTGTTATGATGCCATGCTGAGGATGAACAGTACTTAATGTCAGCTGTGTTATGATGCCATGCTGAGGATGAACAGTACTTAATGTCAGCTGTGTTATGATGCCATGCTGAGGATGAACAGTACTTAATGTCAGTTGTGTTATGATGCCATGCTGAGGATGAACAGTACTTAATGTCAGTTGTGTTATGATGCCATGCTGAGGATGAACAGTACTTAATGTCAGTTGTGTTATGATGCCATGCTGAGGATGAACAGTACTTAATGTCAGCTGTGTTATGATGCCATGCTGAGGATGAACAGTACTTAATGTCAGTTGTGTTATGATGCCATGCTGAGGATGAACAGTACTTAATGTCAGCTGTGTTATGATGCCATGCTGAGGATGAACAGTACTTAATGTCAGCTGTGTTCAAATACAATTTTATTTGCCACATGCGCCGAATACAACAGGTGTAAACATTACAGGGGGGTACCGGTGCAGAGTCAATGTGCGGGGGCACCGGCTAGTCGAGGTAATTGAGGTAACATGTACATGTGGGTAGAGTTAAAGTGACTATGCATAAATAATAGACAGAGTCAGCAGCAGCGTAAAAGAGGGGGATGGGGGTGGGGGAGCAGTGCAAATAGTCCGGGTAGCCATGATTAGCTGTTCAGGAGTCTTATGGCTTGGGGTAGAAGCTGTTGAGAAGCCTTTTTGGACCTAGACTTGGCGCTCCGGTACCACTTGCCGTGCGGTAGCAGAGAACAGTCTATGACTAGGGTGGCTGGAGTCTTTGACAATTTTGAGGGCCTTCCTCTGACACCGCCTGGTATAGAGGTCCTGGATGGCAGGAAGCTTGGCCGCAGTGAGTACTGGGGCCGTACGCACTACCCTCTGTAGTGCCTTGCGGTCAGAGGCCGAGCTGTTGCCATACCAGGCGGTGATGCAACCAGTCAGGATGCTCTCCGATGGTGCAGCTGTATAACTTTTTTGAGGATCTGAGGACCCATGCCAAATCTTTTCAGTCTCCTGAGGGGGAATAGGCTTTGTCGTGCCCTCTTCACGACTGTCTTGGTGTGTTTTGGACCATGATAGTTTGTTGGTGATGTGGACACCCAAGGAACTTGAAGCTCTCAACCTGTTCCACTACAGACCCGTCGATGAGAATGGGGGCGTGCTCAGTCCTCTTTTTTTCCTGTAGTTCACAATCATCTCCTTTGTCTTGATCACATTGAGGGAGAGGTGTTGTCCTGGCACCACACGGCCAGGTCTCTGTCCTCCTCCCTATAGGGGCTGTCTCGTCGTTGTCGGTGATCAGCCTACCACTGTTGTGTCGTCGGCAAACTTAATGATGGTGTTGGAGTCGTGCCTGGCCATGCAGTCATGGGTGACAGGGAGTACAGGAGGGGACTGAGCACGCACGCCCTGAGGGGCCCCCGTGTTGAGGATCAGCATGGCAGATGTGTTGTTACCTACCCTTACCACCTGGGGGCGGCCCGTCAGGAAGTCCAGGATCCAGTTGCTGAGGGAGGTGTTTTAGTCCCAGGATCCTTATCTTAGTGATGAGCTTTGAGGGCACTATGGGTGTTGACGGCTGAGCTGTAGTCAATGAACAGCATTCTCACGTAGATTGTGGGAAAAGAAGTATTTAGTCAGCCACCAATGTGGTGCAAGTTCTCCCACTTTAAAAAGTTTGAGAGGCCTGTAATTTTTCATCATAGGTACAAACGTCAACTATGACAGACAAAATGAGGAAAAAAAATCCAGAAATCACATTGTGGATTTTTTAATGAATTTATTTGCAAATTATGGTGGAAATAAGTATATTTGGTCAATAACAAAGTTTTCTCAATACTTTGTTTATATACCCTTTGTTGGCAATGACACAGGTCAAACGTTTTCTGTAAGTCTTCACAAGGTTTTCACACACTGTTGCTGGTATTTTTGGCCCATTCCTCCATGCAGATCTCCTCTAGAGCAGTGATGTTTTGGGGCTGTCGCTGGGCAACACAGACTTTCAACTCCCTCCAAAGATTTTCTATGGGGTTGAGGATCTGTGACTGGCTAGGCCACTCCAGGACTTTGAAATGCTTCTTACGAAGCCACTCCTTCATTGCCCGGGCGGTGTGTTTTGGGATCATTGTCATGCTGAAAGACCCAGCCACGTTTCATCTTCATGCCCTTGCTGATGGAAGGAGGTTTTTCACTCAAAATCTCACGATACATGGCCCCATTCATTTCTTTCCTTTACACGGATCAGTCGTCCTGGTCCCTTTGCAGAAAAACAGCATGATGTTTCCACCCCCATGCTTCACAGTAGGTATGGTGTTCTTTGGATGGCAACTCAGCATTTCTTTGTCCTCCAAACACGACAAGTTTGAGTTTTTTTTTACCAAAAAGTTATATTTTGGTTTCATCTGACCATATGACATTCTCCCAATCCTCTTCTGGATCATCCAAATGCACTCTAGCAAACTTCAGACGGGCTGGACATGTACTGGCTTAAACAGGGGGACACGCCTGGCACTGCAGGATTTGAGTCCCTGGCGGTGTAGTGTGTTACTGATGGTAGGCTTTGTTACTTTTGTCCCAGCTCTCTGCAGGTCATTCACTAGGTCCCCCCGTGTGGGTTCTGGGATTTTTTGCTCACCGTTCTTGTGATCATTTTGACCCCACGGGGTGAGATCTTGCGTGGAGCCCCAGATCGAGGGAGATTATCAGTGGTCTTGTATGTCTTGATCCATTTCCTAATAATTGCTCCCACAGTTGAT
>CM072220.1:84559311-84564311 GCA_036851935.1 Coregonus suidteri
GGCTTTGTTATGGAAGGTTTGGGAATCGCTTCCTTTTAAGTGGTTGTAGAATTTAACGGCTCTTTTCTGGATTTTGATAATTAGCGGGTGTCGGCTCTGCATGCATTATTTGGTGTTTTACGTTTGATAAAGAAATGTGTGAGTAAGATATGACTAAAATGTCACACCCTCAAACTAATGATGCATGAATAATTAGTAGACCAGCGCTTTAGAGAATTAATCAACATGTGTTTATATCCCAGCAACAGAGTATAGCCTGTTCCCAAAACACACAGGGAGGGGGAGTGGAAGGCTGGCAGGATATTGGTTCCCCAAAACACACAGGGAGGGGGAGTGGAAGGCTGGCAGGATATTGGTTCCCCCAAAACACACAGGGAGGGGGAGTGGAAGGCTGGCAGGATATTGGTTCCCAAAACACACAGGGAGGGGGAGTGGAAGGCTGGCAGGATATTGGTTTCCCAAAACACACAGGGAGGGGGAGTGGAAGGCTGGCAGGATATTGGTTCCCCAAAACACACAGGGAGGGGGAGTGGAAGGCTGGCAGGATATTGGTTTCCCAAAACACACAGGGAGGGGGAGTGGAAGGCTGGCAGGATATTGGTTTCCCAAAACACACAGGGAGGGGGAGTGGAAGGCTGGCAGGATATTGGTTTCCCAAAACACACAGGGAGGGGGAGTGGAAGGCTGGCAGGATATTGGTTTCCCAAAACACACAGGGAGGGGAGTGAAGGCTGGCAGGATATTGGTTTCCCAAAACACACACAGGGAGGGGGAGTGGAAGGCTGGCAGGATATTGGTTTCCCAAAACACACAGGGAGGGGGAGTGGAAGGCTGGCAGGATATTGGTTTCCCAAAACACACAGGGAGGGGGAGTGGAAGGCTGGCAGGATATTGTGAGGAGGCGATAACTAAGGAATGCAGCCTATGATAAAAACGTGTGTGTGTGTGTGTGTGTGTGTGTGTGTGTGTGTGTGTGTGTGTGTGTGTGTGTGTGTGTGTGTGTGTGTGTGTGAGTGACCTGATGGTCAGGAGAGCAGAGGAAAAACATGAGCTAAACGTATAGTATAGTGGAAATATACAGCCCGCCTACAGAGGGGTGGGATTTATGAATGACGTGTGTGTATAAAAGAATTGTACGACCATTTTGTTGCAGAACGTTTCTCAATGAATAAAGCCTGATGATTGTATGCTGGGCTGCTTGGTCTGATTATTAGAGATTTACAACCTCTGGGATACAGACTGAGTTATAAAGTTCATTTTTGAAACATTGAGATAGAAATTCTCGTGACAACGTTGTACACTGAGGATATTTTTGCAGAATTCTGCATGCAGTCTCTCAATTTGGTGTTTGTCCCATTTTTGTGAATTATTGGTTGGATAGCGGACCCCAGACCTCACAACCATAAAGGGCAATGGGTTCAATAACTGATTCTATAGTATAGTTTTTGTGTGCTCTAGGGCAACGGTGTCTAGATGGAATTTGTATTTGTGGTCCTGGCAACTGGACTTTTTTTGGAACACAGGGAAAGGGATAGCAAACAATGTATTGACTAAATTCCTCTTGCCTCTACACTATAAATGACTGGGTGCATAACTCCTCTTGCCTCTACACTATAAATGACTGGGTACATAACTCCTCTTATCTCTACACTATAAATGACTGGGAACATAACTCCTCTTGCCTCTACACTATAAATGACTGGGAACATAACTCCTCTTGCCTCTACACTATAAATGACTGGGAACATAACTCCTCTTGCCTCTACACTATAAATGACTGGGTACATAACTCCTCTTATCTCTACACTATAAATGACTGGGAACATAACTCCTCTTGCCTCTACACTATAAATGACTGGGAACATAACTCCTCTTATCTCTACACTATAAATGACTGGGTACATAACTCCTCTTGCCTCTACACTATAAATGACTGGGTACATAACTCCTCTTGCCTCTACACTATAAATGACTGGGTGCATAACTCCTCTTGCCTCTACACTATAAATGACTGGGTACATAACTCCTCTTGCCTCTACACTATAAATGACTGGGTACATAACTCCTCTTGCCTCTACACTATAAATGACTGGGTACATAACTCCTGTCTGTAGAGGCAAGAGGAGTTAAGAGAAAAAACCTAACGCCGGTATTATGGGTCATATATTTTGAATGGTAAGGGCTAGAATCAAGCTGTTTTCTATAATAATAATATAATAATAATAATATCTCTGAGGAAAGGAGACTTGGCTATGGAATGGTAAGGGCTAGAATCAAGCTGTTTTCTATAATAATAATATAATAATAATAATATCTCTGAGGAAAGGAGACTTGGCTATGGAATGGTAAGGGCTAGAATCAAGCTGTTTTCTCTGAGGAAAAGAGGGAGACTTGGCTATGGAATGGTAAGGGCTAGAATCAAGCTGTTTTCTCTGAGGAAAGGAGACTTGGCTATGGAATGGTAAGGGCTAGAATCAAGCTGTTTTCTCTGAGGAAAGGAGACTTGGCTATGGAATGGTAAGGGCTAGAATCAAGCTGTTTTCTCTGAGGAAAAGAGGGAGACTTGGCTATGGAATGGTAAGGGCTAGAATCAAGCTGTTTTTTCTCTGAGGAAAAGAGGGAGACTTGGCTATGGAATGGTAAGGGCTAGAATCAAGCTGTTTTCTCTGAGGAAAAGAGGGAGACTTGGCTATGGAATGGTAAGGGCTAGAATCAAGCTGTTTTCTCTGAGGAAAAGAGGGAGACTTGGCTATGGAATGGTAAGGGCTAGAATCAAGCTGTTTTTCTCTGAGGAAAAGAGGGAGACTTGGCTATGGAATGGTAAGGGCTAGAATCAAGCTGTTTTCTCTGAGGAAAAGAGGGAGACTTGGCTATGGAATGGTAAGGGCTAGAATCAAGCTGTTTTCTCTGAGGAAAAGAGGGAGACTTGGCTATGGAATGGTAAGGGCTAGAATCAAGCTGTTTTCTCTGAGGAAAGAGGGAGACTTGGCTATGGAATGGTAAGGGCTAGAATCAAGCTGTTTTCTCTGAGGAAAGAGGAGGACTTGGCTATGGAATGGTAAGGGCTAGAATCAAGCTGTTTTCTCTGAGGAAAAGAGGGAGACTTGGCTATGGAATGGTAAGGGCTAGAATCAAGCTGTTTTCTCTGAGGAAAAGAGGGAGACTTGGCTATGTTGCAGTGGGGGGAAAAGGGGGAGGGTTGAGCGAGACTACAAATTAAAAGACAGCATACCTTTCTATACTTGAGGGAGAGAAAAACATAGCTAGACTGTTGTTTTACTATTAAACTCAATGCTGCTATCGTTTTTTTTTAAATTTGGTAAAGCAGCTTGTGTTTCTTAACCAGGTATAGGGTAGTTAACTAGAAGGCAGGTGATGACTGGTTAGCTACGGGGAAGCATGACAATCACCAGCTGTGGTGCTAATATGTATTGTGCTTATCACTGAAAAACGCTCAATCTCGCCAAAAAACTCTTGTCCATTCCACTTAGTTGTCAGATTTTTAGTCACAGAGATATAATTTCGTCTCGTTTCAGTCAACTGAAATGAACAATCTTTTTTTTTTGTTTCGTTATAGTTTTTTTTCTGGGTCTGTTTAGCCAGTTATAGTCTCATCAGTTGTCACTGAACAATCGGTGTTGAACAAATATTTGAGCCACTGTTTTAGTTGATGAGATGAACGCTGATCCAGAGTGTATACACGGGAGCATCTTCTATAAGGGCAGAGTCAGCGGAGGATAACAATAATAATATCCCGTTTAGCAGACGCTTTTATCCAAAGCGACTTACAGTCATGCGTGCATACATTTTTTGTGTATGGGGTGGTCCCGGGGATCGAACCCACTACCTTGGCATTACAAGCGCTGTGCTCTACCAGCTGAGCTACAGAGATAGATGTCATGACAAAGTATTGATAAACTTTTGTTATTGACCAAATACTTATTTTCCACCATAATTTGCAAATAAATTCATAAAAAATCCTACAATGTGATTTTCTGGAATTTATTTTCTCATTTTGTCTGTCATAGTTGACGTGTACCTATGATGAAAATTACAGGCCTCTCTCATCTTTTTAAGTGGGAGAACTTGCACAATTGGTGGCTGACTAAATACTTTTTTTCCCCCACTGTATAGAACCTATTACATTCACATAACAGTCATTGTCAACACCATCTTACCGAGATGGACAATGATTCAAGAGTTTTATCCCAAGGTGAATGTATTTCCTCTGGAATGTCTGTATGTATTAGAAAAGCACTCTATCTATTCCACTGCTGTTTTTAAATGTGTCTGTTTTAGTGAACGCAGAGAATATGCAGAGAGGACACTTACATTTGACGTTTCATTAAAGAACACTCAAATGACAGCCTTAAAACCACTCCGTTATTTTGCTGATGCTTCTCTGCTCCCCGCGCTCTCTCTCTCTGTGAAGAACGTTTTAGACGTGCGTGGGCTCACCACGGCTTTCTATTCAAGACGAAGCTGCCGCTACTTTTTATGTTCAGGGAACAAAATAGTTTCTGTCAGACAGGCTTAGAAGACTAAGTTGGACTAAGAAGACATTGATGACGTTCAAGCTAGACTGCAGTCAGGAAACCATCCCAATGGGGAAATAACATAGGGCAGGTCCTACACCACAAAGAAGCATTGTCCTAACATAAGTCAACAGCTATTTTGATTGTGATTTGCATCAAGAAATTTGATTTGAATTCAATCATCAGTATCCAATTGAGACCTCTACAGTGCTTATTGAGGTTAATCAGCCTGTGTTCTGTTCTGTTCTACAGGGTTTAATCAGCCTGTTCTGTTCTACAGAGGTTAATCAGCCTGTTCTGTTCTGTTCTACAGAGGTTAATCAGCCTGTTCTGTTCTGTTCTACAGAGGTTAATCAGCCTGTATTCTGTTCTACAGAGGTTAATCAGCTGTGTGTTCTGTTCTACAGAGGTTAATCAGCCTGTGTTCTGTTCTGTTCTACAGAGGTTAATCAGCCTGTGTTCTGT
>CM072220.1:84569311-84625925 GCA_036851935.1 Coregonus suidteri
TGAGGGAAATATGTGTCTCTAAATATGGTCATACATTTGGCAGGAGGTTAGGAAGTGCAGCTCAGTTTCCACCTCATTTTGTGGGCAGTGTGCACATAGCCTGTCTTCTCTTGAGAGCCAGGTCTGCCTACGGCGGCCTTTCTCAATAGCAAGGCTATGCTCACTGAGTCTGTACACAGTCAAAGCTTTCCTTAAGTTTGGGTCAGTCACAGTGGTCAAGTATTCTGCCACTGTGTACTCTCTGTTTAGGGCCAAATAGCATTCTAGTTTGCTCTGTTTTTTTGTTTGTTCTTTCCAATGTGTCAAGTAATTCTCTTTTTGTTTTCTCATGATTTGGTTGGGTCTAGTTGTGTGTTGTTGTTGTTGTCCTGGGGCTGTGTGGGGTCTGTTTGTGTTTGTGAACAGAGCCCCAGGACAAGCTTACTTAGGGGACTCTTCTCCAAGTTCATCTCTCTGTAGGTGATGGCTTTGTTATGGAAGGTTTGGGAATCGCTTCCTTTTAAGTGGTTATAGAATTTAACGGCTCTTTTCTGGATTTTGATAATTAGCGGGTATTGGCCTAATTCTGCTCTGCATGCATTATTTGGTGTTTTACGTTGTACACGGAGGATGTTTTTGCAGAATTCTGCATGCAGAGTCTCAATTTGGTGTTTGTCCCATTTTGTGAATTCTTGGTTGGTGAGCGGACCCCAGACCTCAGAACCATAAAGGGCAATGGGTTCTATAACTGATTCAAGTATTTTTAGCCAGATCCTAATTGGTATGTCAAATTTTATGTTCCTTTTGATGGCATAGAAGGCCCTTCTTGCCTTGTCTCTCAGATCGTTCACAGCTTTGTGGAAGTTACCTGTGGCGCTGATGTTTAGGCCGAGGTATGTATAGTTTTTTGTGTGCTCTAGGGCAACGGTGTCTAGATGGAATTTGTATTTGTGGTCCTGGCAACTGGACCTTTTTTGGAACACCATTATTTTTGTCTTACTGAGTAACACCTGATCTCTCTCTCTCTCTCTCTCTCTCTGTCTCTGGTCTCTCTCTCTCTCTCTCTCTCTCGTTCTCTATCTCTCTCTCTCTCTCTCTCTCTCTCTCTCTCTCTCTCTCTCTCTCTCTCTCTCTCTCTCTCTCTCTCTCTCTCTCTCTCTCTCTCTCTCTCTCTCTCCCCTCCATGCATTTAAATTATTAAATTAAGTGGGATGTGTTTCCCCTGATACAGATGAAGTTCACAAAGTTCTTTGATTGGGGCTCTACTGCAGAGGAATATATGCATTATATTATATATATATATATTATAGTGAGGAGAGTGGATGTATCCCAGAACCCTCTTGGCCTGGTCTAAAGTAGTGCACTATATAGGGAATAGGGTGTCATAGGGCTCTGGTCTAAAGTAGTGCACTATATAGGGAATAGGGTGTCATAGGGCTCTGGTCTAAAGTAGTGCACTATATAGGGAATAGGGTGTCATAGGGCTCTGGTCTAAAGTAGTGCACTATATAGGGAATAGGGTGTCATAGGGCTCTGGTCTAAAGTAGTGTACTATATAGGGAATAGGGTGCCATTTGGGATGCAGCTAAGTGTTCAGTCTCTTTCTGTTCCAGCTGCTGCAGGGGAAGTCCATCCCCAAGTTCGGAACTTTGGATCTGATCGAAACAGGAAGTGGCGATGGCGAGGGGCGTGGCTACAGCGGAGACTGTGATGACGAGGATGGGTGTGGTGGTTCAGGGGTCGGAGAGGTCAAGAGGAAGGTCACGAGGGTCTCCAAACGTAAGTCCCCTCTGACCTTTGACTTTCAACCTTAGTTTTACTGCTCGGCCAGGTTTCAGCCTTGTTCACTCACTCTTCTGTTTACGGCAGCACGCTGTCACTCGAACAGCTTAGTTTCCTTACTCACAAGTCTTGTGAGTAAGGACTTGTGAGTCTCTGTCTGTCTCTGTCTGTCTCGCTCTCTGGAAACACCTTAACATGTCTCACCTATTGTCAACGTGTAACACCTGATCTCAGGTCTGATTCCAGAAGACTGTATATATATCATAGGTCAACTTGGTAACATGCCTCACCTGTTGTCAACGTGTAACACCTGATCTCAGGTCTGATTCCAGAAGACTGTATATATATCATAGGTCAACTTGGTAACATGTCTCACCTGTTGTCAACGTGTAACACCTGATCTCAGGTCTGATTCCAGAAGACTATATATATCATAGCTTTTCTAGCTGTTGAATTGATGAAGGGTGAACGTGATTGAAACGGATCACTGATGCAGATACAGAAGACAGTCCTGTGGAGATGTCAGAATGCTGCCCAGCGGTCCGTGAGACAATAATCTCTTTATCAGTTATGACAGACCATAATTGTCATAGCAGCTGATTGGTTGCTATGGAGACATAAAGCAGATTAGAACCCTTTAGTTTGGTGATGAGTGTTTCCCCCAGGGGAGAGGAGAGGTGACCCGCCATGAATCACTACCGGGGGGTGTGTACACACACACACACACACACACACACACACACACGCACACACACACACGCACGCACACACACACACACGCACACACACACACACTCACAGATGCACACACACAGCCGGTAGGCAGCTGAGAGCTGAAGCATATTGCATCTCTTTCTCTCTCAGGGAGTCTCCATATGTCAACATCCATTCATCCGTTCCGTCGCTACGATCCCACACTTTGTCAACCTAGTCTCAACCTAGTCCCCAACCTAGTCCCAACCTAGTCCCAACCTAGTCCCAACCTAGTCTCAACCTAGTCTCAACCTAGTCCCCAACCTAGTCTCAACCTAGTCCCAACCTAGTCTCAACCTAGTCTCAACCTAGTCCCAACCTAGTCCCAACCTAGTCCCAACCTAGTCCCCACCTAGTCTCAACCTAGTCTCATCCTAGTCCCTAGTCTCAACCTAATCTCAACCTAGTCTCAACCTAGTGCCAACCTAGTCTCAACCTAGTCTCAACCTAGTCTCAACCTAGTCCCAACCTAGTCTCAACCTAGTCCCAACCTAGTCCCTAGTCTCAACCTAATCTCAACCTAGTCTCAACCTAGTCTCAACCTAGTCTCAACCTAGTCTCAACCTAGTCCCAACCTAGTCTCAACCTAGTCTCAACCTAGTCCCCAACCTAGTCTCAACCTAGTCCCAACCTAGTCTCAACCTAGTCCCAACCTAGCCTCAACCTAGTCCCAACCTGGTCCCAACCTAGTCCCAGCCTGGTCCCAACCTAGTCTCTACCTAGTCTCTACCTAGTCTCAACCTAGTCCCAACCTAGTCTCAACCTAGTCCCAACCTAGTCTCAACCTAGTCCCTAGTCTCAACCTAATCTCAACCTAATCTCAACCTAGTCTCAACCTAGTCCCAACCTAGTCTCAACCTAGTCCCAACCTAGTCCCAACCTAGTCCCAACCTAGTCCCAACCTCTAGGGCGCCGTCCCAAATGCACCTTATTCTATACATAGTTAACTACTTTGACCAGGGCCCATTGGGGACTCAGCCTCTGTCACACTAGACAGAGAGGCCTAGTTCCCTTCACTGTCTATCGATCTGTCATGGTTCACTGTCTATCGATCTGTCATGGTTCACTGTCTATCTATCTGTCATGGTTCACTGTCTATCTATCTGTCATGGTTCACTGTCTATCTATCTGTCATGGTTCACTGTCTATCTATCTGTCATGGTTCACTGTCTATCTATCTGTCATGGTTCACTGTCTATCTATCTGTCATGGTTCACTGTCTATCTATCTGTCATGGTTCACTGTCTATCCATCTGTCATTGTTCACTGTCTATCGATCTGTCATGGTTCACTGTCTATCTATCTGTCATGGTTCACTGTCTATCCATCTGTCATGGTTCACTGTCTATCCATCTGTCATGGTTCACTATCTATCTATCTGTCATGGTTCACTGTCTATCTATCTGTCATGGTTCACTGTCTATCCATCTGTCATGGTTCACTGTCTATCTATCTGTCATGGTTCACTGTCTATCTATCTGTCATGGTTCACTGTCTATCCATCTGTCATGGTTCACTGTCTATCTTTCTGTCATGGTTCACTGTCTATCTATCTGTCATGGTTCACTGTCTATCTATCTGTCATGGTTCACTGTCTATCCATCTGTCATGGTTCACTGTCTATCCATCTGTCATGGTTCACTGTCTATCTATCTGTCATGGTTCACTGTCTATCTATCTGTCATGGTTCACTGTCTATCCATCTGTCATGGTTCACTGTCTATCTTTCTGTCATGGTTCACTGTCTATCTATCTGTCATGGTTCACTGTCTATCTATCTGTCATGGTTCACTGTCTATCCATCTGTCATGGTTCACTGTCTATCCATCTGTCATGGTTCACTGTCTATCTATCTGTCATGGTTCACTGTCTATCTATCTGTCATGGTCACTGTCTATCTATCTGTCATGGTTCACTGTCTATCCATCTGTCATGGTTCACTGTCTATCTATCTGTCATGGTTCACTGTCTATCTATCTGTCATGGTTCACTGTCTATCCATCTGTCATGGTTCACTGTCTATCCATCTGTCATGGTTCACTGTCTATCCATCTGTCATGGTTCACTGTCTATCCATCTGTCATGGTTCACTGTCTATCCATCTGTCATGGTTCACTGTCTATCTATCTGTCATGGTTCACTGTACAGTTGAAGTCGGAAGTTTACATACACTTAGGTTGGAGTCATTAAAACTCGTTTTTCAACCACTCCACAAATGTCTTGTTAACAAACTATAGTTTTGGCAAGTCGGTTAGGACGTCTACTTGGTGCATGACACAAGTTATTTTTCCAACAATTGTTTACAGATGCGTTCTGTCTCCTAGAGATGAACGTACTTTGGTGCGAAAAGTGCAAATCAATCCCAGAACAACAGCAAAGGACCTTGTGAAGATGCTGGAGGAAACGGGTACAAAAGTATCTATATCCACAGTAAAACGAGTCCTATATCGACATAACCTGAAAGGCCGCTCAGCAAGGAAGAAGCCACTGCTCCAAAACCGCCATAAAAAAAGCCAGACTACGGTTTGCAACTGCACATGGGGACAAAGATCGTACTTTTTGGAGAAATGTCCTCTGGTCTGATGGATAAAAAAATAGAACTGTTTGGCCATAATGACCATCGTTATGTTTGGAGGAAAAAGGGGAGGGGCTGGTGTTACCGTGACAGGAACATGGAAGCGTTAAGGGTTCCGATTCGTTCGGCCATGTTTCCTTTGTGAAAATCCTGATCTCAAAGCATCATAATCAGATATAGAATTATACCTTTTGAGATTTTCTCTGCTTTCTTCCTTAATCCTCCTAATCATGTCCTGATGCTATCAGATCACAATAGCCTTAATAGGATGAGATTACCATAGATTATAGATCGCGTAGCACGTTGGAGGGGGAGATTAAGAGATGGTTTTGACAACTAAGGGAATCAGATCCAATCAGCCCTCCTCTGGATCAGGATTATATGTTTGGTAGCCCTTTGATTGTTGTGGTGATGAGAGGACTACCTCTGTGTCGGTTGAAATTGTCAGCCCTCTTTTTGTACTGCGGTGATGAGTCAGTTTTATCCCATAACATTGAGGTGATTTGACAGTTTATTGCGGAGATGGTGATTGGTCAAATTTGCAAGCCCTCGCATAATATGCAGGGAATTGTTGACTTTGCATGAAAAAAAAATATCAATTGCGGAATCCTAGAGGCTCTGCCTATTCCCTCTGTAGTGCCCATAGGGCTCTGGTCTAAAGTAGTGCACTATATAGGGAATAGGGTGTCATAGGGCTCTGGTCTAAAGTAGTGCACTATATAGGGAATAGGGTGTCATAGGGCTCTGGTCTAAAGTAGTGTACTATATAGGGAATAGGGTGTCATAGGGCTCTCTGTAGTGTCTATATAGGGAATAGGGTGTCATAGGGCTCTGGTCTAAAGTGCACTATATAGGGAATAGGGTGTCATAGGGCTCTGTTCTAAAGTAGTGCACTATATAGGGAATAGGGTGCCATAGGGCTCTGGTCTAAAGTAGTGTACTACATAGGGAATAGGGTGTCATAGGGCTCTGGTCTAAAGTAGTGTACTATATAGGGAATAGGGTGTCATAGGGCTCTGGTCTAAAGTAGTGCACTATATAGGGAATAGGGTGTCATAGGGCTCTGGTCTAAAGTAGTGTACTATATAGGGAATAGGGTGTCATAGGGCTCTGGTCTAAAGTAGTGCACTATATAGGGAATAGGGTGCCATAGGGCTCTGGTCTAAAGTAGTGCACTATATAGGGAATAGGGTGCCATAGGGCTCTGGTCTAAAGTAGTGTACTATATAGGGAATAGGGTGTCATAGGGCTCTGGTCTAAAGTAGTGTACTATATAGGGAATAGGGTGTCATAGGGCTCTGGTCTAAAGTAGTGCACTATATAGGGAATAGGGTGTCATAGGGCTCTGGTCTAAAGTAGTGCACTATATAGGGAATAGGGTGTCATAGGGCTCTGGTCTAAAGTAGTGCACTATATAGGGAATAGGGTGTCATAGGGCTCTGGTCTAAAGTAGTGCACTATATAGGGAATAGGGTGTCATAGGGCTCTGGTCTAAAGTAGTGCACTATATAGGGAATAGGGTGTCATCAATCAATCAATCAATTTTATTTTATATAGCCCTTCTTACATCAGCTAATATCTCGAAGTGCTGTACAGAAACCCAGCCTAAAACCCCAAACAGCTAGTAATGCAGGTGTAGAAGCACGGTGGCTAGGAAAAACTCCCTAGAAAGGCCAAAACCTAGGAAGAAACCTAGAGAGGAACCAGGCTATGAGGGGTGGCCAGTCCTCTTCTGGCTGTGCCGGGTGGAGGTTATAACAGAACCATGCCAAGATGTTCAAAAATGTTCATAAGTGACAAGCATGGTCAAATAATAATCAGGAATAAATCTCAGTTGGCTTTTCATAGCCGATCATTAAGAGTTTAAAACAGCAGGTCTGGGACAGGTAGGGGTTCCATAACCGCAGGCAGAACAGTTTTAAACTGGAATAGCAGCAAGGCCAGGCGGACTGGGGACAGCAAGGAGTCACCACGGCCGGTAGTCCCCCGACGTATGGTCCTAGGGCTCAGGTCTCTCAGTTGGCTTTTCATAGCCGATCATTAAGAGTTGAAAACAGCAGGTCTGGGACAGGTAGGGGTTTCGTAGCCGCAGGCAGAACAGTTGAAACTGGAATAGCAGCAAGGCCAGGCGGACTGGGGACAGCAAGGTGTCATCATGCCCGGTAGTCCTGACGTATGGTCCTAGGGCTCAGGTTCTCAGAGAGAAAGAGAGAACGAGAGAATTAGAGAGAGCATACTTAAATTCACACAGGACACTGGATAAGACAGGAGAAGTACTCCAGGTATAACCAACTAACCCCAGCCCCCCGACACATAAACTACTGCAGCATAAATACTGGAGGCTGAGACAGGAGCGGTCCGGAGACACTGTGGCCCCATCCGAAGAAACCCCCGGACAGGGCCAAACAGGAAGGATATAACCCCACCCACTCCGCCAAAAGCACAGCCCCCGCACCACTAGAGGGATATCCCCAACCACCAACTCACCCTCCTGAGACAAGGCCGAGTATAGCCCACAGAGGTCTCCACCACAGCACAAACCAACGGGGGGGCGCCAACCCAGACAGGAAGATCACGTCAGTAACTCAACCCACTCAAGTGACGCACCCCTCCCAGGGACGGCATGAAAGAGCACCAGCAAGCCAGTGACTCAGCCCCTGCAACAGGGTTAGAGGCAGAGAACCCCAGTGGAGAGGGGAACCGGCCCGGCAGAGACAGCAAGGGCTGTTCGTTGCTCCAGCCTTTCCGTTCACCTTCACACTCCTGGGCCAGACTACACTCAATCATATGACCTACTGAAGAGATAAGTCTTCAGTAAAGACTTAAAGGTTGAGACCGAGTCTGCGTCTCTCACATGTCATAGGGCTCTGGTCTAAAGTAGTGCACTATATAGGGAATAGGGTGTCATAGGGCTCTGGTCTAAAGTAGTGTACTATATAGGGAATAGGGTGTCATAGGGCTCTGGTCTAAAGTAGTGTACTATATAGGGAATAGGGTGTCATAGGGCTCTGGTCTAAAGTAGTGCACTATATAGGGAATAGGGTGTCATAGGGCTCTGGTCTAAAGTAGTGTACTATATAGGGAATAGGGTGCCATAGGGCTCTGGTCTAAAGTAGTGCACTATATAGGGAATAGGGTGCCATCAATAGACCTGTACATATAACATGATGCCATCATATGGATTACAACAGAGGTCAGAGGTTAGATGAGATCAGTTGTCCCTCTAGGACAGTGTCATAACCCTCCTGTCCTATTGATTACAACAGAGGTCAGAGGTTAGATGAGATCAGTTGTCCCTATAGGACAGTGTCATAACCCTCCTGTCCTATTGATTACAACAGAGGTCAGAGGTTAGATGAGATCAGTTGTCCCTCTAGGACAGTGTCATAACCCTCCTGTCCTATTGATTACAACAGAGGTCAGAGGTTAGATGAGATCAGTTGTCCCCCTAGGACAGTGTCATAACCCTCCTGTCCTATTGATTACAACAGAGGTCAGAGTTCAGATGAGTAGCAGACCCAGGCTGTCTCTGTTCCCTTCATAATGTATTACTTCACCAGGGAACATAGGGCACTATGTAGGGAATGGAATAGGGTGTCATCTGGGACACACCCCCAGTCATAGTTCTGTGGGGAGCTAAAAACATCTCTGAGCTCTGATAGGTTCACACACCCAGGAAGTGTAGGACAGGACAGGAAACTGTATCCAGTCCTCTGAGGGTTTCGCCAGCTCCCTGCATCGTTTAGTAGCAGACACAGAGACAGGTTCTAAAAGGAGTTTAGTAGCAGACACGGAGACAGGTTCTAAAAGGAGTTTAGTAGCAGACACAGAGACAGGTTCTAAAAGGAGTTTAGTAGCAGACACAGAGACAGGTTCTAAAAGGAGTTTAGTAGCAGACACAGAGACAGGTTCTAAAAGGAGTTTAGTAGCAGACACAGAGACAGGTTCTAAAAGGAGTTAGTAGCAGACACAGAGACAGGTTCTAAAATGAGTTTAGTAGCAGACACAGAGACAGGTTCTAAAAGGAGTTTAGTAGCAGACACAGAGACGGGTTCTAAAAGGAGTTTAGTAGCAGACACAGAGACAGGTTCTAAAAGGAGTTTAGTAGCAGACAGAGAGACAGGTTCTAAAAGGAGTTTAGTAGCAGACACAGAGACAGGTTCTAAAAGGAGTTTAGTAGCAGACACAGAGACAGGTTCTAAAAGGAGTTTAGTAGCAGACACAGAGACAGGTTCTAAAAGACGTTTAGTAGCAGACACAGAGACAGGTTCTAAAAGGAGTTTAGTAGCAGACACAGAGACAGGTTCTAAAGGGAGTTTAGTAGCAGACCACACAGAGCAGGTTCTAAAAGGAGTTTAGTAGCAGACACAGAGAGACAGGTTCTAAAAGGAGTTTAGTAGCAGACACAGAGACAGGTTCTAAAAGGAGTTTAGTAGCAGACACAGAGACAGGTTCTAAAAGGAGTTTAGTAGCAGACACAGAGACGGGTTCTAAAAGGAGTTTAGTAGCAGAGACAGGTTCTAAAAGGAGTTTAGTAGCAGACACAGAGACAGGTTCTAAAAGGAGTTTAGTAGCAGACACAGAGACAGGTTCTAAAAGGAGTTTAGTAGCAGACACAGAGACAGGTTCTAAAAGGAGTTTAGTAGCAGACACAGAGACAGGTTCTAAAATGAGTTTCAGTAGCAGACACAGAGACAGGTTCTAAAGGGAGTTTAGTAGCAGACACAGAGACAGGTTCTAAAAGGAGTTTAGTAGCAGACACAGAGACAGGTTCTAAAAGGAGTTTAGTAGCAGACACAGAGACAGGTTCTAAAAGGAGTTTAGTAGCAGACACAGAGACGGGTTCTAAAAGGAGTTTAGTAGCAGACACAGAGACAGGTTCTAAAAGGAGTTTAGTAGCAGACAGAGAGACAGGTTCTAAAAGGAGTTTAGTAGCAGACACAGAGACAGGTTCTAAAAGGAGTTTAGTAGCAGACACAGAGACAGGTTCTAAAAGGAGTTTAGTAGCAGACACAGAGACAGGTTCTAAAAAGGAGTTTAGTAGCAGACACAGAGACAGGTTCTAAAAGACGTTTAGTAGCAGACACAGAGACAGGTTCTAAAAGGAGTTTAGTAGCAGACACAGAGAGACGGGTTCTAAAAGGAGTTTAGTAGCAGAGACAGGTTCTAAAGGAGTTTAGTAGCAGACACAGAGACAGGTTCTAAAAGACGTTTAGTAGCAGACACAGAGACGGGTTCTAAAAGGAGTTTAGTAGCAGACACAGAGACAGGTTCTAAAAGGAGTTTAGTAGCAGACACAGAGACGGGTTTAAAAGGAGTTTAGTAGCAGACAGAGAGACAGGTTCTAAAAGGAGTTTAGTAGCAGACACAGAGACAGGTTCTAAAAGGAGTTTAGTAGCAGACACAGAGACAGGTTCTAAAAGGCGTCTGTGAGACTTTTTGTCAGCAGGAAAGACACAAATGGATTTCCTACGAGGGAGGAAGCAGAATGAGAGGAAGGAGGAGGGGAAGTGGAGGAGAGGAGGGCGCCGTTAGCAACAAGCTCTTATTAATTAATAGTGTGTCTCAGGAGGAGGAGATGACAGGATATGATTCCCTGGGTGGCAGTCAGGAGGAGATGACAGGATATGATTCCCTGGGTGGCAGTCAGGAGGAGATGACAGGATATGATTCCCTGGGCGGCAGTCAGGAGGAGATGACAGGATATGATTCCCTGGGTGGCAGTCAGGAGGAGATTACAGGATATGATTCCCTGGGTGGCAGTCAGGAGGAGATGACAGGATATGATTCCCTGGGTGGCAGTCAGGAGGAGATTACAGGATATGATTCCCTGGGTGGCAGTCAGGAGGAGATGACAGGATATGATTCCCTGGGTGGCAGTCAGGAGGATGACAGGATATGATTTCCCTGGGTGGCAGTCAGGAGGAGATTACAGGATATGATTCCCTGGGTGGCAGTCAGGAGGAGATTACAGGATATGATTCCTGGGTGGCAGTCAGGAGGAGATTACAGGATATGATTCCCTGGGTGGCAGTCAGGAGGAGATGACAGGATATGATTCCCTGGGTGGCAGTCAGGAGGAGATTACAGGATATGATTCCCTGGGTGGCAGTCAGGAGGAGATGACAGGATATGATTCCCTGGGTGGCAGTCAGGAGGAGATTACAGGATATGATTCCCTGGGTGGCAGTCAGGAGGAGATGACAGGATATGATTCCCTGGGTGGCAGTCAGGAGGAGATGACAGGATATGATTCCCTGGGTGGCAGTCAGGAGGAGATTACAGGATATGATTCCCTGGGTGGCAGTCAGGAGGAGATTACAGGATATGATTCCCTGGGTGGCAGTCAGGAGGAGATTACAGGATATGATTCCCTGGGTGGCAGTCAGGAGGAGATGACAGGATATGATTCCCTGGGTGGCAGTCAGGAGGAGATGACAGGATATGATTCCCTGGGTGGCAGTCAGGAGGAGATTACAGGATATGATTCCCTGGGTGGCAGTCAGGAGGAGATGACAAAGTAATCCTTCTACCCCCCCCCCCCCCCCCCCAAAAAAAAATTGTAAAGTGGTTATCCCACTGCCTATAGGGTGAATGCACCAATTTGTGAGTCGCTCTGGTTAAGAGCGTCTGCTTAATGACGTAAATGTGCCCTTGAGCAAGGCACTTAACCCTAATTGCTCCTGTAAGTCGCTCTGGTTAAGAGCGTCTGCTAAATGACTAAAATGTAAATGTAATGTAAATGACTCCCTGGGTGGCAGTCAGGAGGAGATGACAGGATATGATTCCCTGGGTGGCAGTCAGGAGGTGATTACAGGATATGATTCCCTGGGTGGCAGTCAGGAGGAGATTACAGGATATGATTCCCTGGGTGGCAGTCAGGAGGAGATGACAGGATATGATTCCTGGGTGGCAGTCAGGAGGAGATTACAGGATATGATTCCCTGGGTGGCAGTCAGGAGGAGATGACAGGATATGATTCCCTGGGTGGCAGTCAGGAGGAGATTACAGGATATGATTCCCTGGGTGGCAGTCAGGAGGAGATTACAGGATATGATTCCCTGGGTGGCAGTCAGGAGGAGATGACAGGATATGATTCCCTGGGTGGCAGTCAGGAGGAGATGACAGGATATGAATCCCTGGGTGGCAGTCAGGAGGAGATTACAGGATATGATTCCCTGGGTGGCAGTCAGGAGGAGATGACAGGATATGATTCCCTGGGTGGCAGTCAGGAGGAGATGACAGGATATGATTCCCTGGGTGGCAGTCAGGAGGAGATGACAGGATATGAATCCCTGGGTGGCAGTCAGGAGGAGATGACAGGATATGATTCCCTGGGTGGCAGTCAGGAGGAGATGACAGGATATGATTCCCTGGGTGGCAGTCAGGAGGAGATGACAGGATATGATTCCCTGGGTGGCAGTCAGGAGGAGATGACAGGATATGATTCCCTGGGTGGCAGTCAGGAGGGCCCCAGGCTGATGAAGGATGACGGGGAGATGTTTTCATGGACACTTCTAAACTGGCCAGATTGGAGCTAGTTGCTGAAAGATGCTGGACAGTAGATCTGTATATGGTGACATCACCCACAATAGAGGAAGTAATCCTAGACCTGTCTTTATACAGTCCACTAGAATCCAAGTTGAGGAAGATGACAGTTCTACCTCTAGCGCCGAAGCAACATTGCAGTAATTTTTGGGGGTGTTATTTCTTATTAGCCCAGAACGTTTTTTGTGGGGTTTTTTAACGTACAGCCGGAAATAACTTTTGGATATCAGAGCGGTGGTAACTCACCAGCATTCCAACCAGAAGTACGACTTTCCCGAATTGTGGATCCTTTTGTTCGTACTCCACAGGGCAATTTAACTTATTCCAGAGGCTGATCCAAAACACAGCCGGCGGAGAAGAGGTATTCGGTGTGGACTTCTAGTCCGACTCAGGAGGCGTGCACACCATCCACCGCTTCCGAGTATATTCATCGCTAATGTTCAGTCCCTGGACAATAAAGTAGACGAGCTCAGGGCGAGGATCTCCTTCCAGAGACACATCAGGGACCGTAACGTACTCTGTTTCACGGAATCATGGCTCTCTCGGGATATACTGTCCCCGTCCATACAGCCAGCTGGGTTCTCAGTACATCGCACAGACAGGAATAAAGAACTCTCCGGGAAGAAGAAAGGAGGTGGTGTATGTTTCATGATTAACTACTCATGGTGTGATTGTGATAACATACAGAAACTCAAAGTCCTTTTGTTCACCCGACCTAGAATACCTCACAATCAAATGCCGACCGTATTACCTCCCAGGAGAATTCTCTTTGGTTATAGTCCCAGCCGTGTATATTCCCCCTCAAGCCGATACCACGACGGCCCTCAAGGAACTACACTGGACTTTGTGCAAACTGGAAACCACATATCCTGAGGCCGCATTTATTGTAGCTGGGGAATACTATCAACATATTGCCTGTAGTATTCTCACTTCAAAAACTCTCAACCATTGTTACTCTCCCTTCCGGGATGGTTACAAGGCCCTCCCCCTCCCTTCCTATAGGCAGAAACTCAAACAGGAAGTAACCGTGCTAAGGTCTATTCAACGCTGGTCTGACCAATCGGAATCCATGCTTCAAGATTGTTTTGATCATGCGGACTGGGATATGTTCCGGGTTGCCTCTGAGAATAACATTGACGAATACAATGACACGGTGACTGAGTTCATCAGGAAGTTCATTTTGTGAATTTTTATTAGGATCCCCATTAGCTAATGCTGTAACGTTAGCTAATCTTCCTGGGGTCCAACACCAAATTATAAGACATTACAAACAATTACAAATTAAGACTTTACAAACATTTAACAAGTAGACAATAAAGACTATTAAAATACCTGACAGGTAACACATTTAACATTCAGTTGATGCTTTCCATTTCCTGTCCGGTCACATGGTCTATCGCATTAGATCTTTTTTTCTTTTTTTTCTTTTGAGAAATATGGATTGGTAATGAGTTCCATTCAACTATGGCTCTATATAAAACTGTAGATTTAAGGCGATTTGTCCTCGGCTTGGGTTGTCTTAGATGCCCAGAATGTATCTGTCTGGTTTGGTGTTTATGCGTGTTGCTAGTATGTACTAACTGGTCTGAAAAATACTGTGGTTTTTTTGAAAAATATAACATTCCTAAAGAAAATCAGAAGACTGGATAGTACCCTCCAAGCTCATCATTAAGCTCGGGGCCCTGGGTCTGAACCCCACCCTGTGCAACTGGGTCCTGGACTTCCTGACGGCTGTCCCCAGGTGGTGAAGGTAGGAAACAACATCTCCACTTCGCTGATCCTCAACACTGGGGCCCCACAAGGGTGCGTGCTCAGCCCCCTCCTGTACTCCCTGTTCACCCATGACTGCGTGGCCATGCACGCCTCCAACTCAATCATCAAGTTTGCAGACGACACAACAGTAGTAGGCCTGATTACCAACAATGACGAGACAGCCTACAGGGAGGAGGTGAGGGCCCTGGCGGAGTGGTGCCACGAAAATAACCTCTCCCTCAACGTCAACAAAACGAAGGAGCTGATCGTGGATTTCAGGAGACAGCAGCGGGAGCACGCCCCCATCCACATGGACCGCAGTGGAGAGGTGAAAAGCTTTAAGTTCCTCTGCGTACACATCACTGACAATCTGAAATGGTCCACCCACACAGACAGTGTGGTGAACAGCGCCTCTTTAACCTCAGGAGGCTGAAGAAATTCAACTTGGCCCCTAAGACCCTCACAAACTTTTACAGATGCACAATTGAGAGCATCCTGTCGGCCTGTATCACCGCCTGGTACGGCAACTGCACCGCCCGCAACCACAGGGCTTTGCAGAGGGTGGTGCGGTCCGCCCAACGCATCACCGGGGGCACACTGCCAGCCCTCCAGGACACCTACAGCACCCGATGTCACAGGAAGGCCAAAAAGATCATCAAGGACATCAACCACCCGAGCCACTGCCTGTTCACCCCGCTATCATCCAGAAGGCGAGGTCAGTACAGGTGCATCAAAGCTGAGACGAGAGACTGAAAAACAGCTTCTATCTCAAGGCCATCAGACTGTTAAATAGCCATCACTAGCCGGCTACCACCCCGGTTTACTCAACCCTGCACCTTAGAGGCTGCTGCCCTATATACATAGACATGGAATCACTGGTCACTTTAATAATGGAATCACTGGTCACTTTAATAATATATTCTAGTCAGTGCCACTCCGACGTTGCGCGTCCTAATATTTACATATTTCTTAATTCCATTCTTTTACTTTTAGATTTGTGTGTATTTGTCACGGATCCCCCTGGGTTGTTGTGGATAGTTAGAGACTACTGCACTGTTGGAGCGAGGAACACCAGCATTCCGCTACACCCGCAATAACATCTGATTAGAGACTACTGCACTGTTGGAGCGAGGAACACCAGCATTCCGCTACACCCGCAATAACATCTGATTAGAGACTACTGCACTGTTGGAGCGAGGAACACCAGCATTCCGCTACACCCCGCAATAACATCTGATTAGAGACTACTGCACTGTTGGAGCGAGGAACACCAGCATTCCGCTACACCCGCAATAAAACATCTGATTAGAGACTACTGCACTGTTGGAGCGAGGAACACCAGCATTCCGCTACACCCGCAATAACATCTGATTAGAGACTACTGCACTGTTGGAGCTGGGAACACCAGCATTCCGCTACACCCCCAATAACATCTGATTAGAGACTACTGCACTGTTGGAGCGAGGAACACCAGCATTCCGCTACACCCGCAATAACATCTGATTAGAGACTACTGCACTGTTGGAGCGAGGAACACCAGCATTCCGCTACACCCGCAATATCATCTGATTAGAGACTACTGCACTGTTGGAGCTGGGAACACCAGCATTCCGCTACACCCACAATATCATCTGCTAAATATGTGTACGTGACCAATACAATGTTGGTTTGATTATTTTGTTTAAATAGTATTCTCAGGTCTGCCCCATTCTAAGGAGTATATGAGGGATGGTAGTGGGTTGACTTCACCATCAGACATCATTTAGAAGCTGTGTGATGATCCTCTAAATAACTGTAATAACTGTAATAACTGTAATAACTGTAATAACTGTAATAACTAGATTAACTGTCATGTCTGTAATGTCTGTAATAACTGTAATAACTGTAATAACTATATTAACTGTAATATCTGTACTGTCTGTAATAACTGTAATAACTGTAATAACTATATTAACTGTAATATCTGTACTGTCTGTAATAACTGTAATGACGGTAATAACTGTATTAACTGTCATGTCTGTAATGTCTGTAATATCTGTAATAACTGTAATAATGGTAATAACTGTATTAACTGTCATGTCTGTAATGTCTGTAATAACTGTAATAACTGTATTAACTGTATTAACTGTATTAACTGTAATGTCTGTAATGTCTGTAATAACTGTATTAACTGTATTAACTGTAATGTCTGTAATGTCTGTAATAACTGTAATGTCTGTAATAACTGTAATAATGGTAATAACTGTATTAACTGTAATATCTGTAATGTCTGTAATAACTGTATTAACTGTAATAACTGTAATGTCTGTAATGTCTGTAATAACGGTAATAACGGTAATAACTGTATTAACTGTCATGTCTGTAATGTCTGTAATGTCTGTAATAACTGTAATAACGGTAATAACTGTATTAACTGTCATGTCTGTAATGTCTGTAATAACTGTAATAACTGTATTAACTGTATTAACTGTAATGTCTGTAATGTCTGTAATAACTGTATTAACTGTAATGTCTGTAATAACTGTAATAACGGTAATAACTGTATTAACTGTATTAACTGTAATGTCTGTAATGTCTGTAATAACTGTATTAACTGTAATGTCTGTAATAACTGTAATAACGGTAATAACTGTATTAACTGTATTAACTGTAATGTCTGTAATAACTGTAATAACTGTATTAACTGTATTAACTGTATTAACTGTAATGTCTGTATTAACTGTAATAACTGTAATAACTAGATTAACTGTAATATCTGTAATGTCTGTCTCTGATAATTACAGCCATCTATATCCTTGTTACTTTGGCTTCGTCACAAATGGCACCCTGTATAGTGCACTACTTTAGACCAGAGTCCTGTTCCCTTTATAGTGCACTACTTTAGACCAGAGCCCTATGACACCCTATTCCCTATATAGTGCACTACTTTAGACCAGAGCCCTATGACACCCTATTCCCTATATAGTGCACTACTTTAGACCAGAGCCCTATGACACCCTATTCCCTATATAGTGCACTCACACCTGCCTGCTGCCATTCCTGAGCAAGCTCTGCACTGGTGGTGCCCCGATCCCGTAGCTGAATCAACTTTAGGAGACGGTGCTGGACTTTCTTGTGCGCCCTGAAGCCTTCTTCCCAACAATTGAACCTCTCTTCTTGAAGTTCGTGATGATCCGATAAATGGTTGATTTAGGTGCAATCTTACTAGCAGCAATATCCATGCCTGTGAAGCCCTTTTTGTGCAAAGCAATGATGACGGCACGTGTTTCCTTGCAGGTAACCATGGTTATCAGAGGAAGAACAATGATTTCAAGCACCACCTTCCTTTTAAATCTTCCAGTCTGTTATTCTAACTCAATTAGCATGACAGAGTGATCTCCAGCCTTGTCCTCGTCAACACTCTCACCTGTGTTAACGAGAGAATCGCTGACATGATGTCAGCTGGTCCTTTTGTGGCAGGGCTGAAATGCAGTGGAAATGTTTTTTGGGGATTAAGTTCATTTTCATGGCAAAGAGGGACTTTGCAATTCATCTGATCACTCTTCGTGACATTCTGGAGTATATGCAAATTGCCATCATAAAAACTGAGGCAGCAGACTTTGTGAAAATTAATATTTGTGTCATTCTCAAAACTTTTGACCACGACTGTACACTGTGATGTTGTGTCAGATCAGGCTACCCCCGGTATAGCTGGTTCCCCTCCCCTGAGCCTGCCACACTGAGAGGAATCAGGGGGTAATTATCCTGGTTCCCCTCCCCTGAGCCTGCCACACTGAGAGGAATCAGGGGGTAATTATCCTGGTTCCCCTCCCCTGAGCCTGCCACACTGAGAGGAATCAGGGGGTAATTATCCTGGTTCCCCTCCCCCTCCCCTGCCACACTGCAATTGGAATCAGGGGGTAATTATCCTGAATCAGGGGGTAATTATCCTGAATCAGGGGGTAATTATCCAGCCTGCCACACTGAGATTTGAATCAGAAGGTAATTATCCAGCATTAATTAGAACATCAAAGAGAAGCCACAACCCTTTGAAAGTAACGCTGTGAGCTAGCAGCTAGATGAGCACCGTGTGGCCTGTCACACACACACACACACACACACACACACACACACACACACACACACACACACACACACACACACACACTCACACTCACACACACACACACACACTCACACACACACACAGACACGCACACGCACACGCACACGCACACACACACACACACACACACAGACACACACAGACACACACACACACACACACACACACACACACACACACACACAGACACACACACACACACACACACCCACACACACACACACACACACACACACACACACACACACACACACACACGGTCATGTCAGAGGAAGTAGAGAGAGGTTTAACCCCATTAGTAATCCAAGGTCCGCCACTACTCCTCTCTCCCCCTCTCCACCGCTGTAGATGATGTCATACACGGTAACTGTTCCTAAATTCAACCAACCGCTGCAGGATCAATCTGTATTTAGCTCTGTGGTCAAGGTCTGTCTGTTAGTCTGCTGGTCCTTCGAGCTTTCCTCCATATATCGGATAGCAGTCATGTAATGCATTGCGTCAGCCGAATTTGTTGACTTAAATGTGTTCATATCCAATAACAGTGGGATAACATTTTACATTTACATTTTAGTCATTTAGCAGACGCTCTTATCCAGAGCGACTTACAGGAGCAATTAGGGTTAAGTGCCTTGCTCAAGGGCACATTTACGTCATTTAGCAGACGCTCTTATCCAGAGCGACTCACAAATTGGTGCATTCACCCTATAGCCAGTGGGATAACCACTTTACACATTTTTTTTTTTTTGGGGGGGGGGGGGGGTAGAAGGATTACTTTATCCTATCCCAGGTATTCCTTAAAGAGGTGGGGTTTCAAATGTCTCCGGAAGGTGGTGAGTGACTCCGCTGTCCTGGCGTCGTGAGGGAGCTTGTTCCACCATTGGGGTGCCAGAGCAGCGAACAGTTTTGACTGGGCTGAGCGGGAACTATGCTTCCGCAAAGGAAGGGGAGCCAGCAGGCACCATAACACCATCATCATGTAGTATGTTATTTTTCAAAAGGTTGAGAGTGATTTTGCTAGACAACTTGAACCATTATTATTTATCTGATCCAGCAACAGTTTAATGTTCTATAGGTTTTCCTTGTAATGCTCCTGGACTAGTTCATGGAATCAGCCTGTTCTGTCTGGTGTTCTAGAGGTTTTCGTTGCTCCTGGACTAGTTCATGGAATCAGCCTGTTCTGTCTGGTGTTCTAGAGGTTTTCCTTGTAATGCTCCTGGACTAGTTCATGGAATCAGCCTGTTCTGTCTGGTGTTCTAGAGGTTTTCCTTGTAATGCTCCTGGACTAGTTCATGGAATCAGCCTGTTCTGTCTGGTGTTCTAGAGGTTTTCCTTGTAATGCTCCTGGACTAGTTCATGGAATCAGCCTGTTCTGTCTGGTGTTCTAGAGGTTTTTTCGTTGCTCCTGGACTAGTTCATGGAATCAGCCTGTTCTGTCTGGTGTTCTATAGGTTTTCCTTGTAATGCTCCTGGACTAGTTCATGGAATCAGCCTGTTCTGTCTGGTGTTCTATAGGTTTTCGTTGCTCCTGGACTAGTTCATGGAATCAGCCTGTTCTGTCTGGTGTTCTAGAGGTTTTCGTTGCTCCTGGACTAGTTCATGGAATCAGCCTGTTCTGTCTGGTGTTCTAGAGGTTTTCGTTGCTCCTGGACTAGTTCATGGAATCAGCCTGTTCTGTCTGGTGTTCTAGAGGTTTTCCTTGTAATGCTCCTGGACTAGTTCATGGAATCAGCCTGTTCTGTCTGGTGTTCTAGAGGTTTTCGTTTGCTCCTGGACTAGTTCATGGAATCAGCCTGTTCTGTCTGGTGTTCTATAGGTTTTTCCTTGTAATGCTCCTGGACTAGTTCATGGAATCAGCCTGTTCTGTCTGGTGTTCTAGAGGTTTTCCTTGTAATGCTCCTGGACTAGTTCATGGAATCAGCCTGTTCTGTCTGGTGTTCTAGAGGTTTCCCTTGTAATGCTCCTGGACTAGTTCATGGAATCAGCCTGTTCTGTTTGGTGTTCTAGAGGTTTTCGTTGCTCCTGGACTAGTTCATGGAATCAGCCTGTTCTGTCTGGTGTTCTAGAGGTTTTCCTTGTAATGCTCCTGGACTAGTTCATGGAATCAGCCTGTTCTGTCTGGTGTTCTAGAGGTTTTCCTTGTAATGCTCCTGGACTAGTTCATGGAATCAGCCTGTTCTGTCTGGTGTTCTAGAGGTTTCCCTTGTAATGCTCCTGGACTAGTTCATGGAATCAGCCTGTTCTGTTTGGTGTTCTAGAGGTTTTTGTTGCTCCTGGACTAGTTCATGGAATCAGCCTGTTCTGTCTGGTGTTCTAGAGGTTTTCGTTGCTCCTGGACTAGTTCATGGAATCAGCCTGTTCTGTCTGGTGTTCTATAGGTTTCCCTTGTAATGCTCCTGGACTAGTTCATGGAATCAGCCTGTTCTGTCTGGTGTTCTAGAGGTTTTCCTTGTAATGCTCCTGGACTAGTTCATGGAATCAGCCTGTTCTGTCTGGTGTTCTAGAGGTTTTCCTTGTAATGCTCCTGGACTAGTTCATGGAATCAGCCTGTTCTGTCTGGTGTTCTATAGGTTTTCCTTGTAATGCTCCTGGACTAGTTCATGGAATCAGCCTGTTCTGTCTGGTGTTCTAGAGGTTTTCCTTGTAATGCTCCTGGACTAGTTCATGGAATCAGCCTGTTCTGTCTGGTGTTTTATAGGTTTTCCTTGTAATGCTCCTGGACTAGTTAATGGAATCAGCCTGTTCTGTCTGGTGTTCTAGAGGTTTCCCTTGTAATGCTCCTGGACTAGTTCATGGAATCAGCCTGTTCTGTCTGGTGTTCTAGATGTTTCCCTTGTAATGCTCCTGGACTAGTTCATGGAATCAGCCTGTTCTGTCTGGTGTTCTAGAGGTTTTCCTTGTAATGCTCCTGGACTAGTTCATGGAATCAGCCTGTTCTGTCTGGTGTTCTAGAGGTTTTCGTTGCTCCTGGACTAGTTCATGGAATCAGCCTGTTCTGTCTGGTGTTCTAGAGGTTGTCCTTGTAATGCTCCTGGACTAGTTCATGGAATCAGCCTGTTCTGTCTGGTGTTCTAGAGGTTTTCCTTGTAATGCTCCTGGACTAGTTCATGGAATCAGCCTGTTCTGTCTGGTGTTTTAGAGGTTTTCCTTGTAATGCTCCTGGACTAGTTCATGGAATCAGCCTGTTCTGTCTGGTGTTCTAGAGGTTTTCCTTGTAATGCTCCTGGACTAGTTCATGGAATCAGCCTGTTCTGTCTGGTGTTCTAGAGGTTTTCCTTGTAATGCTCCTTGACTAGTTCATGGAATCAGCCTGTTCTGTCTGGTGTTCTAGAGGTTTTCCTTGTAATGCTCCAGGACTAGTTCATGGAATCAGCCTGTTCTGTCTGGTGTTCTAGAGGTTTTCGTTGCTCCTGGACTAGTTCATGGAATCAGCCTGTTCTGTCTGGTGTTCTATAGGTTTTCGTTGTAATGCTCCTGGACTAGTTCATGGAATCAGCCTGTTCTGTCTGGTGTTCTAGAGGTTTTCCTTGTAATGCTCCTGGACTAGTTCATGGAATCAGCCTGTTCTGTCTGGTGTTCTAGAGGTTTTCCTTGTAATGCTCCTGGACTAGTTCATGGAATCAGCCTGTTCTGTCTGGTGTTCTAGAGGTTTCCCTTGTAATGCTCCTGGACTAGTTCATGGAATCAGCCTGTTCTGTCTGGTGTTCTAGAGGTTTCCCTTGTAATGCTCCTGGACTAGTTCATGGAATCAGCCTGTTCTGTCTGGTGTTCTAGAGGTTTTCCTTGTAATGCTCCTGGACTAGTTAATGGAATCAGCCTGTTCTGTCTGGTGTTCTAGAGGTTTCCCTTGTAATGCTCCTGGACTAGTTCATGGAATCAGCCTGTTCTGTCTGGTGTTCTATAGGTTTTCGTTGTAATGCTCCTGGACTAGTTCATGGAATCAGCCTGTTCTGTCTGGTGTTCTAGAGGTTTTCCTTGTAATGCTCATGGACTAGTTCATGGAATCAGCCTGTTCTGTCTGGTGTTCTAGAGGTTTTCCTTGTAATGCTCCTGGACTAGTTCATGGAATCAGCCTGTTCTGTCTGGTGTTCTAGAGGTTTCCCTTGTAATGCTCCTGGACTAGTTCATGGAATCAGCCTGTTCTGTCTGGTGTTCTAGAGGTTTCCCTTGTAATGCTCCTGGACTAGTTCATGGAATCAGCCTGTTCTGTCTGGTGTTCTATAGGTTTTCCTTGTAATGCTCCTGGACTAGTTCATGGAATCAGCCTGTTCTGTCTGGTGTTCTAGAGGTTTCCCTTGTAATGCTCCTGGACTAGTTCATGGAATCAGCCTGTTCTGTCTGGTGTTTTGTAGGTTTTCGTTGCTCCTGGACTAGTTCATGGAATCAGCCTGTTCTGTCTGGTGTTCTAGAGGTTTCCCTTGTAATGCTCCTGGACTAGTTCATGGAATCAGCCTGTTCTGTCTGGTGTTCTAGAGGTTTCCCTTGTAATGCTCCTTGACTAGGTCATGGAATCAGCCTGTTCTGTCTGGTGTTCTAGAGGTTTTCCTTGTAATGCTCCTGGACTAGTTCATGGAATCAGCCTGTTCTGTCTGCATCCTGAATCATCCTAAATGTCATCCTCTGTTCTCCTCCTCTCCTCTCATCCCCGAGGCTCGGTCCCTGAGAAACCTCAGCGGCCTGTCAACCATTCTGAATCACACATCAACACAAAACACCTCTCTGCCTCTCACCTCAATCTGGTGGACTGGAGTCAGTGACGTCTTGTACAAAATGTTTTTCAGTACTGTTGTGAAGTCTGTATGAGCCTGGGGAGCTGTTGCTCATCCTCTAGAAAACACAGTTAGTCAGATGGATCTGAACTGACTCCTTCCCAAGGTACACTGGGTAATTAGAGGTTTGGGTTTGAAGGTTTAGTGAGAGGTCTGTTGGGAACAAGGACTCCTGGATTGGTTCTAGTTGAAGGTTTAGTGTTGACTGTGTGGTGGGTGTCTGTTGGGAACAAGGACTCCTGGATTTGTTCTACAGTAGTTGAAGGTTTAGTGTTGACTGTGTGGTGGGTGTCTGCTGGGAACAAGGACTACTGGATTTGTTCTACAGTAGTTGAAGGTTTAGTGTTGACTGTGTGGTGGGTGTCTGCTGGGGACAAGGACTACTGGATTTGTTCTAGTTGAAGGTTTAGTGTTGACTGTGTGGTGGGTGTCTGCTGGGGACAAGGACTACTGGATTGGTTCTAGTTGAAGGTTTAGTGTTGACTGTGTGGTGGGTGTCTGCTGGGGACAAGGACTACTGGATTGGTTCTAGTTGAAGGTTTAGTGTTGACTGTGTGGTGGGTGTCTGCTGGGGACAAGGACTACTGGATTTGTTCTAGTTGAAGGTTTAGTGTTGACTGTGTGGTGGGAGTCTGCTGGACTACTGGGTTTTATTCAGAGTGGAAGGGTTTTTTCCTCATGTGGCACCATGCATGTAGGCCCTCTCCTCATATGGGGCACCATTTGTGTAGGGGATTCTACCGAAACAGGACAAAACATTACATTTACATTTGACATTTTAGTCATTACAGTTAGTGAGTGCATACATTTTCCTCTGTAGCTCAGCTGGTAGAGCACGGCGCTTGTAACGCCAGGGTAGTGGGTTCGATCCCCGGGACCACCCCATACACAAAAGAAAATGTATGCACGCATGACTGTAAGTCGCTTTGGATAAAAGCGTCTGCTAAATGGCATATTATTATATTATATTATACTGGCCCCCCCGTGGGAATCGAACCCACAACCCTGACGTTGCAAGCGCCATGCTCTACCAACTGAGCTACAGGAGGCCTACATCAATGGTGCAGTAACCTGTTCACCAATTCCGTTAGCTGTTCTCTTTTTAGATTCATGGTTCATTTCAGCACTTAAGATCTTTCTGGAACAAGCCATTTTTCTGTAGAAAAGATGTTTCATTGAATTCCATCCCTTTTGAAAAACGCAACCATCTCCATCTCTCCACCGTATCCTCTCCCCTCCAGATCACAGTTTTCTCTTCTGACTTAATGGTGTGCAGCTGGCAGGCAGGCAGCAGGACGCCTCGTTGTGCTTAGTGAACCATGAAAAGGCGGAGTACGCATCGTTCTGCAAAGAGCTGTTCTAATCGGCCTGGTGTCAGCAATACTTCATCCCCTTCCCCTCTGCCAAGTGGCTGCTCAGTCCACAAGCAGAGAGAGAGAGCTGTGGGTGGGAGCTCCCATTAACAACCAAGCTGTAGTCCCTTCCCCTCTGCCAAGTGGCTGCTCAGTCCACAAGCAGAGAGAGAGAGCTGTGGGTGGGAGCTCCCATTAACAACCAAGCTGTAGTCCCTTCCCCTCTGCCAAGTGGCTGCTCAGTCCACAAGCAGAGAGAGAGAGCTGTGGGAGGGAGCTCCCATTAACAACCAAGCTGTAGTCCCTTCCCCTCTGCCAAGTGGCTGCTCAGTCCACAAGCAGAGAGAGAGAGCTGTGGGAGGGAGCTCCCATTAACAACCAAGCTGTAGTTCCAAATGAAAGCATATTCCCATACATAGTGCACTACTGTTGCATAGGGAATAGGGTGCCATTTGGGACGGATGTAATATTGCTGTTAGCTGTATTTCTTGGGAATAGATTACATTTTTTTAAATAAAAATGATTCATTTTGTTATTTTACTTTATGAAAGCTTCTGTGAGGGCTTGTTGTAGCCTTTAATCTAACTGTTGTGGTGACATCCTGTATGATTTATCATTTCCGGTAATCGATGTCCTCTCTTGCCGTAGCAGCCCGTCCCTGACCCTATCTGAAGTAACTCTTCTTCCATGTAGTTAAAAGTTAGTGTATTCTCTCTCTGTCTCTCTCTCTCTCTCTCTCTCTCTCTCTGTCTCTCTCTCTCTCTCTCTCTCTCTCTCTCTCTCTCTCTCTCTCTCTCTCTCTCTCTCTCTCTCTCTCTGTGTGTCTCTCTCTCTCTCTCTCTCTCTCTCTCTCTCTCTCTCTCTCTCTCTGTCTCTCTCTCTCTCTCTCTCTCTGTGTGTCTCTCTCTCTCTCTTTCTCTCTCTGTCTCTCTCTCTCTCTTTCTCTCTCTGTCTCTCTCTCTGTCTCTCTCTCTCTCCTTCTCTCTCTTTCTCTCTCTCTCTCTCTCTCTCTCTCTCTCTCTCTCTCTCTCTCTCTCTCTCTCTCTCTCTCTCTCTCTCTCTCTCTCTCGCTGTCTCTCTCTCTCTCTCTCTCTCGCTGTCTCTCTCTCTTTCTCTCTCGCTGTCTCTCTCTCTTTCTCTCTCGCTGTCTCTCTCTCTTTCTCTCTCGCTGTCTCTCTCTCTTTCTCTCTCGCTGTCTCTCTCTCTCTTTCTCTCTCGCTGTCTCTCTCTCTGTCTCTCTCTCTCTCTCTCTCTCTCTCTCTCTCTCTCTCTCTCTCTCTCTCTCTCTCTCTCTCTCTCTCTCTCTCTCTCTCTCTCTCTCGCTGTCTCTCTCTCTGTCTCTCTCTCTCTCTCCGTCTCTCTCTCTCTCTCTCTCTCTCTCTCTCTCCCTCTGTCAGACAGGTTTCCGTGAGTTCATGTATTAATCTTAAAGGCCTAGTTCAGTCAAAAATGTGATTTTTCCTGTGTTTTATTCTTCCACACTATGAGGATGGAATAATACTGTGAAAGTCTGAATGGTGTTTTAGTGTTAGAGCTGTTTTTAGTGGGATGGAGTTTTGGCCTGACTGGTGACATCACCAGGCGGTAAATTAGTTAATAGACCAATAAGAAAGAGTTCCAAACCTCTTTTCAGCTAGTTGTCCCCTCCCCCCTCTCCACTCAAACCACTCCCAGACAGTCCTAGCAAAATTCTTGCTTGAGAAATTGCTCTTTGCCCAGAAGCTATTTTGGTTTCTTTTTTACAAATTGTTTTTTTTTGTATATACACTGCTCAAAAAAATAAAGGGAACACTTAAACAACACATCCTAGATCTGAATGAATGAAATAATCTTATTAAATACTTTTTTCTTTACATAGTTGAATGTGCTGACAACAAAATCACACAAAAATGATCAATGGAAATCAAATGTATCAACCCATGGAGGTCTGGATTTGGAGTCACCCTCAAATTTAAAGTGGAAAACCACACTACACAAGCTGATCCAACTTTGATGTAATGTCCTTAAAACAAGTCAAAATGAGGCTCAGTAGTGTGTGTGGCCTCCACGTGCCTGTATGACCTCCCTACAATGCCTGGGCATGCTCCTGATGAGGTGGCGGATGGTCTCCTGAGGGATCTCCTCCCAGACCTGGACTAAAGCATCCGCCAACTCCTGGACAGTCTGTGGTGCAACGTGGCGTTGGTGGATGGAGCGAGACATGATGTCCCAGATGTGCTCAATTGGATTCAGGTCTGGGGAACGGGTGGGCCAGTCCATAGCATCAATGCCTTCCTCTTGCAGGAACTGCTGACACACTCCAGCCACATGAGGTCTAGCATTGTCTTGCATTAGGAGGAACCCAGGGCCAACCGCACCAGCATATGGTCTCACAAGGGGTCTGAGGATCTCATCTTGGTACCTAATGGCAGTCAGGCTACCTCTGGCGAGCACATGGAGGGCTGTGCGGCCCCCCAAAGAAATGCCACCCCACACCATGACTGACCCACCGCCAAAACCGGTCATGCTGGAGGATGTTGCAGGCAGCAGAATGTTCTCCACGGCGTCTCCAGACTCTGTCACGTCTGTCACATGTGCTCAGTGTGAACCTGCTTTCATCTGTGAAGAGCACAGGGCGCCAGTGGCGAATTTGCCAATCTTGGTGTTCTCTGGCAAATGCCAAACGTCCTGCACGGTGTTGGGCTGTAAGCACAAACCCCCACCTGTGGACGTCGGGCCCTCATACCACCCTCATGGAGTCTGTTTCTGACCGTTTGAGCAGACACATGCACATTTGTGGCCTGCTGGAGGTCATTGTGCAGGGCTCTGGCAGTGCTCCTCCTGCTCCTCCTTGAACAAAGGCGGAGGTAGCGGTCCTGCTGCTGGGTTGTTGCCCTCCTACGGCCTCCTCCACGGCTCCTGATGTACTGGCCTGTCTCCTGGTAGCGCCTCCATGCTCTGGACACTACGCTGACAGACACAGCAAACCTTCTTGCCACAGCTCGCATTGATGTGCCATCCTGGGTGAGCTGCACTACCTGAGCCACTTGTGTGAGTTGTAGACTCCGTCTCATGCTACCACTAGAGTGAACGCACCGCCAGCATTCAAAAGTGACCAAAACATCAGCCAGGAAGCATAGGAACTGAGAAGTGGTCTGTGGTCACCACCTGCAGAACCACTTCTTTATTGGGGGTTGTCTTGCTAATTGCCTATAATTTCCACCTGTTGTCTATTCCATTTGCACAACAGCATGTGACATTTATTGTCAATCAGTGTTGCTTCCTAAGTGGACAGTTTGATTTCACAGAAGTGTGATTGACTTGGAGTTACATTGTGTTGTTTAAGTGTTCCCTTTATTTTTTTGAGCAGTGTATATAATATTTTTTATTCACAATGAATGAAAGATAACATTTAAAGACATTGTACATTTTGACCCCCCCTCCCCTCCAAGAATGCCTCCAAACACATTTAAAAAGAAAAGAAAAGTTATTCAGTTAAATGTCAGAAAACAAAACCAAAGTATACAACAATGTTACTTCAATACAAGCAAAAATGTAACAGCCCCACAATTTGAGGTGATTGGGTGATTTTATAGGCCTATAGCAGTAATCTCAAGGGGCAGGGGGCGGGGCCAAGAGGACTAATCTGGAGCAAGTGTTTGGAGCTGTTCAAAATAGGATCCCAGGTGGAATAGAATGAGCTGGTTGACCCTCGAATGACTTCATTTTTTCTAATTTTAGGAACAGCATCAGATCTTTGAGGCAAAGGGAGGATTGATAGATGTCCAATCCGATAAAATCCTTCTCCGGGGAGGCAAAGCCAATGGCTTCCAGCTGTCTATTGGTCAGAGGAGGATTGTTGTTTGGTTCTCCAGAAATAGCCATTTCTGCACCAGGCTACAACTTTATATCAAAACGCTATCAGAAAGGGTTTTAAACATAGTGGACTAATAATCTGCCAGACGGGTCAGGACCAGAACATGTGGGTCCAGTCCCCCAAGCAGCCTTTACACCTGTCACATGTACCATCAATATTTGGGTAGGATTTGGACGATCTGGCCTTTACTGAAATGGATACGGTGAAGTACCTTAACCTGTTCAAGGCTGAGCCGGGCACAAGAGGAGCTTCCATTGACCCCTCAGCAAGGCACCATTCCAGACTTCATCAGAGATCTCCCCACCAAATTCCCTTTCCCACTCAGATCGGATTTTATTGAGTGACGGGTTATCAAGGGACACGATTATCTCAAATATATACGGGATATGAGTCCCTTTTAAGTTGAAAAGGTGTTTTCAAAAGTGCATCCAGTCCCGATCCGGGTGATATAATTGGAAAGGTTGGGCTTTGAGTGCGAATAAACTGGCGGATTTGGAAATACCTAAATAAACTCAAATGGGAGAAGATTAAATTTGATAGCGAGGTCTTCGAAATTGGCAATATAAAGGTCATTAAACTTAGCAAGGCCATTCCTCTGCCACAGCCTGAAAGCTGAATCCAGTTTGCCTGGAAGGAAGAGCTGATTATTACATATAGGACGTTGAATAGAGAAATCACAGAGTTAAAAAAATAATAATGTTGACGGAATTGAGGTCCAGATTTGAAGAGTATTGACAACAACTGGATTGGATGTGTAGCGCGAAGCTGAACGAGGTCGATTGGAGGTCACTAAAGCTGACTGAGAGGGAGAGGAACAGGAGTTGGCTTCTGTTTGACACCAGTCAGTCCGAAGATGCAGGAGGGAACAGGAGTTGGCTTCAGTTTGGCACCAGTCAGTCCAAAGATGCAGGAGGGAACAGGAGTTGGCTTCAGTTTGGCTCCAGTCAGTCCGAAGATGCAGGAGGGAACAGGAGTTTGGCTTCAGTTTGGCTCCAGTCAGTCCGAAGATGCAGGAGGGAACAGGAGTTGGCTTCAGTTTGACACCAGTCAGTCCGAAGATGCAGGAGAATTAGGCTTAATAAACCCTGTCTGATCAGTCGATATGATGTAGGGGCGGCAGGTAGCTTAGTGGTTAAGAGCGTAGTGCCAGTAACCGAAAGGTCGCTGTTCTAATCCCCCGAGCCGACTAGGTCGCAGTTGTAAATGAGAACCTGTTCTCAACTGGCTTACCTGGTTAAATAAAGTTGAAATAAAATAATAAAAATAATAAAAAAAGGTGAAAAATCGTTCTAAAGGAATCTGTGAGCTCGGTCGAGGCTCCGGCGGCTTATCAAAGACACCGTTACCCATCACTTCCACCACGCATGTCGGAGACAAATTTCACAGGGTTGACTCCAGTCTCAATTCCCTCCATGACGCCAACGATCCGGATGTTTTCCCTTCTGGTATAATTCTCCAACGAATCTACCTTGTGTTGGCCGTTTTCATATGAGATACAGCTGCCTCTAGCTCGGCAATCCGCTCGGTGTTGTCAGTGGAGAAACCTTCTAGTGTAGTGAGGCGTCGCCCAAACGTGTTGACTTGTTTCTCGAAAGGTGTCAATGGAAGTTTTGGAGAGGTGCCAGTGAAGTGCTGATGAGAGAAGCCATATCCTCTTTTAGGCTACTTCTTTGTTTAGCTAGCTGAGCTACGTGTCATAGACAAGGCCTCCGACTCTGCAGCAGGGCTGCTAGCTGAGCTACGTGCCATAGACAAGGCCTCCGACTCTGCAGCAGGGCTGCTAGCTGAGCTACGTGTCATAGACAAGGCCTCCGACTCTGCAGCAGGGCTGCTAGCTGAGCTACGTGCCATAGACAAGGCCTCCGACTCTGCAGCAGGGCTGCTAGCTGAGCTACGTGCGTGGACATAGACAAGGCCTCCGACTCTGCAGCAGGGCTGCTAGCTGAGCTACGTGCCATAGACAAGGCCTCCGACTCTGCAGCAGGGCTGCTAGCTGAGCTACGTGTCATAGACAAGGCCTCCGACTCTGCAGCAGGGCTGCTAGCTGAGCTACGTGCCATAGACAAGGCCTCCGACTCTGCAGCAGGGCTGCTAGCTGAGCTACGTGCCATAGACAAGGCCTCCGACTCTGCAGCAGGGCTGCTAGCTGAGCTACGTGCGTGGTCATAGACAAGGCCTCCGACTCTGCAGCAGGGCTGCTAGCTGAGCTACGTGCCATAGACAAGGCCTCCGACTCTGCAGCAGGGCTGCTAGCTGAGCTACGTGCCATAGACAAGGCCTCCGACTCTGCAGCAGGGCTGCTAGCTGAGCTACGTGCCATAGACAAGGCCTCCGACTCTGCAGCAGGGCTGCTAGCTGAGCTACGTGTCATAGACAAGGCCTCCGACTCTGCAGCAGGGCTGCTAGCTGAGCTACGTGCCATAGACAAGGCCTCCGACTCTGCAGCAGGGCTGCTAGCTGAGCTACGTGCCATAGACAAGGCCTCCGACTCTGCAGCAGGGCTGCTAGCTGAGCTACGTGCCATAGACAAGGCCTCCGACTCTGCAGCAGGGCTGCTAGCTGAGCTACGTGCCATAGACAAGGCCTCCGACTCTGCAGCAGGGCTGCTAGCTGAGCTACGTGTCATAGACAAGGCCTCCGACTCTGCAGCAGGGCTGCTAGCTGAGCTACGTGCCATAGACAAGGCCTCCGACTCTGCAGCAGGGCTGCTAGCTGAGCTACGTGCCATAGACAAGGCCTCCGACTCTGCAGCAGGGCTGCTAGCTGAGCTACGTGCCATAGACAAGGCCTCCGACTCTGCAGCAGGGCTGCTAGCTGAGCTACGTGTCATAGACAAGGCCTCCGACTCTGCAGCAGGGCTGCTAGTTGAGCTACGTGCCATAGACAAGGCCTCCGACTCTGCAGCAGGGCTGCTAGCTGAGCTACGTGCGTGGTCATAGACAAGGCCTCCGACTCTGCAGCAGGGCTGCTAGCTGAGCTACGTGCCATAGACAAGGCCTCCGACTCTGCAGCAGGGCTGCTAGCTGAGCTACGTGTCATAGACAAGGCCTCCGACTCTGCAGCAGGGCTGCTAGCTGAGCTACGTGCGTGGTCATAGACAAGGCCTCCGACTCTGCAGCAGGGCTGCTAGCTGAGCTACGTGTCATAGACAAGGCCTCCGACTCTGCAGCAGGGCTGCTAGCTGAGCTACGTGCGTGGTCATAGACAAGGCCTCCGACTCTGCAGCAGGGCTGCTAGCTGAGCTACGTGCCATAGACAAGGCCTCCGACTCTGCAGCAGGGCTGCTAGCTGAGCTACGTGCCATAGACAAGGCCTCCGACTCTGCAGCAGGGCTGCTAGCTGAGCTACGTGCCATAGACAAGGCCTCCGACTCTGCAGCAGGGCTGCTAGCTGAGCTACGTGTCATAGACAAGGCCTCCGACTCTGCAGCAGGGCTGCTAGCTGAGCTACGTGTCATAGACAAGGCCTCCGACTCTGCAGCAGGGCTGCTAGCTGAGCTACGTGCCATAGACAAGGCCTCCGACTCTGCAGCAGGGCTGCTAGCTGAGCTACGTGTCATAGACAAGGCCTCCGACTCTGCAGCAGGGCTGCTAGCTGAGCTACGTGCCATAGACAAGGCCTCCGACTCTGCAGCAGGGCTGCTAGCTGAGCTACGTGTCATAGACAAGGCCTCCGACTCTGCAGCAGGGCTGCTAGCTGAGCTACGTGCCATAGACAAGGCCTCCGACTCTGCAGCAGGGCTGCTAGCTGAGCTACGTGTCATAGACAAGGCCTCCGACTCTGCAGCAGGGCTGCTAGCTGAGCTACGTGCCATAGACAAGGCCTCCGACTCTGCAGCAGGGCTGCTAGCTGAGCTACGTGTCATAGACAAGGCCTCCGACTCTGCAGCAGGGCTGCTAGCTGAGCTACGTGTCATAGACAAGGCCTCCGACTCTGCAGCAGGGCTGCTAGCTGAGCTACGTGCCATAGACAAGGCCTCCGACTCTGCAGCAGGGCTGCTAGCTGAGCTACGTGCCATAGACAAGGCCTCCGACTCTGCAGCAGGGCTGCTAGCTGAGCTACGTGCCATAGACAAGGCCTCCGACTCTGCAGCAGGGCTGCTAGCTGAGCTACGTGCCATAGACAAGGCCTCCGACTCTGCAGCAGGGCTGCTAGCTGAGCTACGTGTCATAGACAAGGCCTCCGACTCTGCAGCAGGGCTGCTAGCTGAGCTACGTGTCATAGACAAGGCCTCCGACTCTGCAGCAGGGCTGCTAGCTGAGCTACGTGCCATAGACAAGGCCTCCGACTCTGCAGCAGGGCTGCTAGCTGAGCTACGTGCGTGGTCATAGACAAGGCCTCCGACTCTGCAGCAGGGCTGCTAGCTGAGCTACGTGCCATAGACAAGGCCTCCGACTCTGCAGCAGGGCTGCTAGCTGAGCTACGTGCCATAGACAAGGCCTCCGACTCTGCAGCAGGGCTGCTAGCTGAGCTACGTGCCATAGACAAGGCCTCCGACTCTGCAGCAGGGCTGCTAGCTGAGCTACGTGCCATAGACAAGGCCTCCGACTCTGCAGCAGGGCTGCTAGCTGAGCTACGTGTCATAGACAAGGCCTCCGACTCTCTGCAGCAGGGCTGCTAGCTGAGCTACGTGCGTGGTCATAGACAAGGCCTCCGACTCTGCAGCAGGGCTGCTAGCTGAGCTACGTGTCATAGACAAGGCCTCCGACCCTGCAGCAGGGCTTTGCCGCGGCAGCCATTTTCTGTGCTCGAGTCGTTGGTTAGGCCTTTCGACGATGTGTTAGTTGTGGCAGTTTTCTTTGGGTTGGTCTTGCTCATGGTACCATGAAAAGTACCATGAAAAGTGATTAAAAAGAATATAAGCAACTGATACATCCACATAAGAACTAAGTTTTGAGATAAAAACGGCTGTATTGGACCTTTAAATGAACCCTTGTTGTTGTGGTGACGTCCTCTATGAAGTTTAATCATCTCCAGTAATCGATGTCCCCCTATTGTCTGCAGCAACCCGACCCTGACTCTCTCTGAAGTAACTTGCCTCGTTCCTGTACTTTAAAGTTAGTTTGTGTTTATCCTGAGCTCTGTCTCTCTCTCTCTCTCGGTGCCCTTCCTGTCCTGTGGAACTTCTTCTTCTCCAAGGACGTCCTTGGATGTGCATCGGTAGCGTGGGCAGACCTTAATGACTTCCTCCCTCCTCCCATCATCCTCCTCTTCTCTTCTCTTCACCTTCTCTTCTGCTCTCCTTGATTCCGTCCCAAATGGCACCCTATTCCCTAAATAGTGCCCTACAGCCCTATGGGCCCTTGTCAAAAGTAGTGCACTATATAGGGAATAGGGGTGCCATTTGGGACGCTCTCCTTGCCTCGCCACCCAGGCAGAAAATGTTACGTCTACTGCGAAAAGCACTCTGTTCACTCACACAGGACCATCACATCGCATCACTAGTCCCCGGTCTGCTGAACCAGAGAATATCCATGCTGCCCAACGGGAGCTAGGGCTGCGTCCCAAACAGCGCCTATTTCCTATACAGTATAGTGCAGCAGAGGGCTCTGGTCTAAAGTAGTGCACTATATAGGGAATAGGGTGCCATTTGGGACGTAGCCTAGAAGCCAGACGTTATAAAAGCCCCCTAACGTCGTTCACCTTTAACGTTAAAAGGTTATAGGTGTCAGCAGGTGGGAGTGAACTACACAGCTAATCAAACTGCTGCTCCCTCCCTCCATCCCTCCCTCCCTCCCTCCCCCCCTCCCTCCCTCCCTCCCCCCCTCCCTCCCTCCCCCCTCCCTCCCTCTCCCCTCCCTCCCTCCCCTCCCTCCCCCCCCCCCTCCCTCCCTCCCTCCCTCCCTCCCTCCCTCCCTCCCTCCCTCCCTCCATCCCTCCCTCCTCCCCCTCCCTCCCTCCCCTCCCTCCCTCCCTCCTCTCCCTCCCTCCCTCCCTCCCTCCCTCCCTCCCTCCCTCCCTCCCTCCCTCCCCTCCCTCCCCTCCCTCCCTCCCTCCCTCCCTCCCTCCCTCCCTCCCTCCCTCCCTCCCTCCCCTCCCCTCCCTCCCTCCCTCCCTCCCTCCCTCCCCCCCCTCCCTCCCTCCCCCTCCCTCCCTCCCTCCGTCTCCCTCCCTCCCTCCCTCTCCCCTCTCTCCCTCCCTCCCTCCCTCCCTCCCTCCCTCCCTCCCTCCCTCCCTCCTCCCTCCCTCCCTCCCTCCCTCCCTCCCTCCCTCCCTCCCTCCCTCCCTCCCTCCCTCCCTCCTCCCTCCCTCCCCTCCCTCCCTCCCTCCCTCCCTCCCTCCCCCCCCTCCCTCCCTCCCTCCCCCCCTCCCCTCCCTCCCCCCCTCCCTCCCCCCTCCCTCCTCCCCCCCTCCCTCCCTCCCTCCCTCCCTCCCTCCCTCCCTCCCTCCCTCCCTCCCTCCCTCCCTCCCTCCCTCCCTCCCTCCCTCCCTCCCTCCCTCCCTCCCTCCCTCCCTCCCTCCCTCCCTCCCTCCCTCCCTCCCTCCCTCCCTCCCTCCCTCCCTCCCTCCCTCCCTCCCTCCCTCCCTCCCTCCCTCCCTCCCTCCCTCCCTCCATCTCCCTCCCTCCCTCCCTCCCCTCCCTCCCTCCCTCCCTCCCTCCCTCCCTCCCTCCATCTCCCTCCATCTCCCTCCATCTTACATCAGACGGGTCTACAGAAGGAGGGAGTGTTCTGAGTCCTCAGTCTGATAAGTGAGGTCAGATCACTGCTGTCCAAACTTATATTGGTGCTGTTATGTTATCCACCACAAGCTTGACAGATAAACACCACCCCCCTGTCTCAAGCTGTAACTATAATAATATAATAATAATAATATGCCATTTAGCAGACGCTTTTATCCAAAGCGACTTACAGTCATGCATGCATACATATTTTTTTTTTTGTGTATGGGTGGTCCCGGGGATCGAACCCACTACCTTGGCGTTACAAGCGCCGTGCTCTACCAGCTAAGCTACAGAGGACCACATGACCAACCAGACAGATAGACCCCACCACCCCCCTGTCTCAAGCTGTAACTATGACCAACCAGACAGATAGACACCACCCCCCTGTCTCAAGCTGTAACTATGACCAACCAGACAGATAGACACCACCCCCCCTGTCTCAAGCTGTAACTATGACCAACCAGACAGATAGACACCACCCCCCCCCGTCTCAAGCTGTAACTATGACCAACCAGACAGATAGACACCACTCCCCTGTCTCAAGCTGTAACTATGACCAACCAGACAGATAGACACCACTCCCCTGTCTCAAGCTGTAACTATGACCAACCAGACAGATAGACACCACCCCCCCCCCCGTCTCAAGCTGTAACTATGACCAACCAGACAGATAAACACCACCCCCCCCCGTCTCAAGCTGTAACTATGACCAACCAGACAGATAGACACCACCCCCCGTCTCAAGCTGTAACTATGACCAACCAGACAGATAGACACCACTCCCCCCTGTCTCAAGCTGTAACTATGACCAACCAGACAGATAGACACCACCCCCCCCGTCTCAAGCTGTAACTATGACCAACCAGACAGATAGACACCACTCCCCCTGTCTCAAGCTGTAACTATGACCAACCAGACAGATAGACACCACCCCCCCCCCCGTCTCAAGCTGTAACTATGACCAACCAGACAGATAAACACCACCCCCCTGTCTCAAGCTGTAACTATGACCAACCAGACAGATAGACACCACCCCCCCGTCTCAAGCTGTAACTATGACCAACCAGACAGATAGACACCACTCCCCTGTCTCAAGCTGTAACTATGACCAACCAGACAGATAGACACCACTCCCCCCGTCTCAAGCTGTAACTATGACCAACCAGACAGATAGACACCACCCCCCCCCCGTCTCAAGCTGTAACTATGACCAACCAGACAGATAGACACCACCCCCCCCATCTCAAGCTGTAACTATGACCAACCAGACAGATAGACACCACTCCCCCTGTCTCAAGCTGTAACTATGACCAACCAGACAGATAGACACCACCCCCCCCCCGTCTCAAGCTGTAACTATGACCAACCAGACAGATAGACACCACCCCCCCCCTGTCTCAAGCTGTAACTATGACCAACCAGACAGATAGACACCACCCCCCCCGTCTCAAGCTGTAACTATGACCAACCAGACAGATAGACACCACCCCCCCCCCCCCCCGTCTCAAGCTGTAACTATGACCAACCAGACAGATAGACACCACCCCCCCCCCGTCTCAAGCTGTAACTATGACCAACCAGACAGATAGACACCACCCCCCCCGTCTCAAGCTGTAACTATGACCAACCAGACAGATAGACACCACCCCCCCCGTCTCAAGCTGTAACTATGACCAACCAGACAGATAGACACCACCCCCCCCGTCTCAAGCTGTAACTATGACCAACCAGACAGATAGACACCACCCCCGCCCTGTCTCAAGCTGTAACTATGACCAACCAGACAGATAGACACCACCCCTCCTGTCTCAAGCTGTAACTATGACCAACCAGACAGATAGACACCACCCCCCTGTCTCAAGCTGTAACTATGACCAACCAGACAGATAGACACCACCCCCCTGTCTCAAGCTGTAACTATGACCAACCAGACAGATAGACACCACCCCCCCCCGTCTCAAGCTGTAACTATGACCAACCAGACAGATAGACCCCATCCCCCTGTCTCAAGCTGTAACTATGACCAACCAGACAGATAGACCCCATCCCCCTGTCTCAAGCTGTAACTATGACCAACCAGACAGATAGACACCACCCCCCCTGTCTCAAGCTGTAACTATGACCAACCAGACAGATAGACACCACCCCCCTGTCTCAAGCTGTAACTATGACCAACCAGACAGATAGACACCACCCCCCCTGTCTCAAGCTGTAACTATGACCAACCAGACAGATAGACACCACCCCCCCGTCTCAAGCTGTAACTATGACCAACCAGACAGATAGACACCATCCCCCGTCTCAAGCTGTAACTATGACCAACCAGACAGATAGACACCACCCCCCTGTCTCAAGCTGTAACTATGACCAACCAGACAGATAGACACCACCCCCCGTCTCAAGCTGTAACTATGACCAACCAGACAGATAGACACCACCCCCCCTGTCTCAAGCTGTAACTATGACCAACCAGACAGATAGACACCACCCCCTGTCTCAAGCTGTAACTATGACCAACCAGACAGATAGACACCACCCCCCCTGTCTCAAGCTGTAACTATGACCAACCAGACATATAGACACCACCCCCTGTCTCAAGCTGTAACTATGACCAACCAGACAGATAGACACCACCCCCCCTGTCTCAAGCTGTAACTATGACCAACCAGACAGATAGACACCACCCCCCTGTCTCAAGCTGTAACTATGACCAACCAGACAGATAGACACCACTCCCCTGTCTCAAGCTGTAACTATGACCAACCAGACAGATAGACCAACCAGACAGATTTGTGGTCCTCTGTAGCTCAGCTGGTAGAGCACGGCGCTTGTAACGCCAAGGTAGTGGGTTCGATCCCCGGGACCACCCATACACAAAAATGTATGCACGCATGACTGTAAGTCGCTTTGGATAAAAGCGTCTGCTAAATGGCATATTATTATATTATTATTATTATTATTATTATAGACACCACCACCACCCCTGTCTCAAGCTGTAACTATGACCAACCAGACAGATAGACACCACCCCCCCCTGTCTCAAGCTGTAACTATGACCAACCAGACAGATAGACACCACCCCCCCTGTCTCAAGCTGTAACTATGACCAACCAGACAGATAGACACCACCCCCCCTGTCTCAAGCTGTAACTATGACCAACCAGACAGATAGACACCACCCCCCTGTCTCAAGCTGTAACTATGACCAACCAGACAGATAGACACCACCCCCCCCTGTCTCAAGCTGTAACTATGACCAACCAGACAGATAGACACCACCCCCCCCTGTCTCAAGCTGTAACTATGACCAACCAGACAGATAGACACCACTCCCCTGTCTCAAGCTGTAACTATGACCAACCAGACAGATAGACACCACCCCCCTGTCTCAAGCTGTAACTATGACCAACCAGACAGATAGACACCACTCCCCTGTCTCAAGCTGTAACTATGACCAACCAGACAGATAGACACCCACTCCCCTGTCTCAAGCTGTAACTATGACCAACCAGACAGATAGACACCACACCCCCCCTGTCTCAAGCTGTAACTATGACCAACCAGACAGATAGACACCATCCCCCCTGTCTCAAGCTGTAACTATGACCAACCAGACAGATAGACACCACTCCCCTGTCTCAAGCTGTAACTATGACCAACCAGACAGATAGACACCACTCCCCCGTCTCAAGCTGTAACTATGACCAACCAGACAGATAGACACCACCCCCCCCGTCTCAAGCTGTAACTATGACCAACCAGACAGATAGACACCACCCCCCCTGTCTCAAGCTGTAACTATGACCAACCAGACAGATAGACACCACCCCCCGTCTCAAGCTGTAACTATGACCAACCAGACAGATAGACACCACCCCCCTGTCTCAAGCTGTAACTATGACCAACCAGACAGATAGACACCACCCCCCCGTCTCAAGCTGTAACTATGACCAACCAGACAGATAGACACCCCCCCCCCGTCTCAAGCTGTAACTATGACCAACCAGACAGATAGACACCACCCCCCTGTCTCAAGCTGTAACTATGACCAACCAGACAGATAGACACCACCCCCCTGTCTCAAGCTGTAACTATGACCAACCAGACAGATAGACACCACCCCTCTGTCTCAAGCTGTAAACTATGACCAACCAGACAGACACACACCACTCCCCCCGTCTCAAGCTGTAACTATGACCAACCAGACAGATAGACACCACCCCCCCTGTCTCAAGCTGTAACTATGACCAACCAGACAGATAGACACCACTCCCCTGTCTCAAGCTGTAACTATGACCAACCAGACAGATAGACACCACCCCCCCTGTCTCAAGCTGTAACTATGACCAACCAGACAGATAGACACCATCCCCCCTGTCTCAAGCTGTAACTATGACCAACCAGACAGATAGACACCACTCCCCTGTCTCAAGCTGTAACTATGACCAACCAGACAGATAGACACCACTCCCCCGTCTCAAGCTGTAAAACTATGACCAACCAGACAGATAGACACCACCCCCCCCGTCTCAAGCTGTAACTATGACCAACCAGACAGATAGACACCACTCCCCTGTCTCAAGCTGTAACTATGACCAACCAGACAGATAGACACCATCCCCCCTGTCTCAAGCTGTAACTATGACCAACCAGACAGATAGACACCACCCCTCTGTCTCAAGCTGTAACTATGACCAACCAGACAGATAGACACCATCCCCCCTGTCTCAAGCTGTAACTATGACCAACCAGACAGATAGACACCACTCCCCTGTCTCAAGCTGTAACTATGACCAACCAGACAGATAGACACCATCCCCCCTGTCTCAAGCTGTAACTATGACCAACCAGACAGATAGACACCACCCCCCCCGTCTCAAGCTGTAACTATGACCAACCAGACAGATAGACACACAACTCCCCTGTCTCAAGCTGTAACTATGACCAACCAGACAGATAGACACCACTCCCCTGACTCAAGCTGTAACTATGACCAACCAGACAGATAGACACCACTCCCCTGTCTCAAGCTGTAACTATGACCAACCAGACAGATAGACACCACCCCCCCCCTGTCTCAAGCTGTAACTATGACCAACCAGACAGATAGACACCACCCCCCCGTCTCAAGCTGTAACTATGACCAACCAGACAGATAGACACCACCCCCCCTGTCTCAAGCTGTAACTATGACCAACCAGACAGATAGACACCACCCCCCGTCTCAAGCTGTAACTATGACCAAGTAGACAGATAGACACCACTCCCCTGTCTCAAGCTGTAACTATGACCAACCAGACAGATAGACACCACCCCCCCCGTCTCAAGCTGTAACTATGACCAACCAGACAGATAGACCCCATCCCCCTGTCTCAAGCTGTAACTATGACCAACCAGACAGATAGACACCATCCCCCGTCTCAAGCTGTAACTATGACCAACCAGACAGATAGACACCATCCCCCGTCTCAAGCTGTAACTATGACCAACCAGACAGATAGACACCACTCCCCTGTCTCAAGCTGTAACTATGACCAACCAGACAGATAGACCCCACCCCCCTGTCTCAAGCTGTAACTATGACCAACCAGACAGATAGACACCACCCCCCCTGTCTCAAGCTGTAACTATGACCAACCAGACAGATAGACACCACCCCCCTGTCTCAAGCTGTAACTATGACCAACCAGACAGATAGACACCACCCCCCTGTCTCAAGCTGTAACTATGACCAACCAGACAGATAGACACCACCCCCCCTGTCTCAAGCTGTAACTATGACCAACCAGACAGATAGACACCACCCCCCTGTCTCAAGCTGTAACTATGACCAACCAGACAGATAGACACCACCCCCCCTGTCTCAAGCTGTAACTATGACCAACCAGACAGATAGACACCACCCCCCTGTCTCAAGCTGTAACTATGACCAACCAGACAGATAGACACCACTCCCCTGTCTCAAGCTGTAACTATGACCAACCAGACAGATAGACCAACCAGACAGATTTGTGGTCCTCTGTAGCTCAGCTGGTAGAGCACGGCGCTTGTAACGCCAAGGTAGTGGGTTCGATCCCAGGGACCACCCATACACAAAAATGTATGCACGCATGACTGTAAGTCGCTTTGGATAAAAGCGTCTGCTAAATGGCATATTATTATATTATTATTATTATTATTATTATAGACACCACCCCCCCTGTCTCAAGCTGTAACTATGACCAACCAGACAGATAGACACCACCCCCCCCTGTCTCAAGCTGTAACTATGACCAACCAGACAGATAGACACCACTCCCCTGTCTCAAGCTGTAACTATGACCAACCAGACAGATAGACACCATCCCCCTGTCTCAAGCTGTAACTATGACCAACCAGACAGATAGACACCACTCCCCTGTCTCAAGCTGTAACTATGACCAACCAGACAGATAAACACCACTCCCCCTGTCTCAAGCTGTAACTATGACCAACCAGACAGATAGACACCATCCCCCCCTGTCTCAAGCTGTAACTATGACCAACCAGACAGATAGACACCACTCCCCTGTCTCAAGCTGTAACTATGACCAACCAGACAGATAGACACCACTCCCCCGTCTCAAGCTGTAACTATGACCAACCAGACAGATAGACACCACCCCCCCCGTCTCAAGCTGTAACTATGACCAACCAGACAGATAGACACCACCCCCCCTGTCTCAAGCTGTAAACTATGACCAACCAGACAGATAGACACCACCCCCCGTCTCAAGCTGTAACTATGACCAACCAGACAGATAGACACCACCCCCCTGTCTCAAGCTGTAACTATGACCAACCAGACAGATAGACACCACCCCCCCGTCTCAAGCTGTAACTATGACCAACCAGACAGATAGACACCACCCCCCCCGTCTCAAGCTGTAACTATGACCAACCAGACAGATAGACACCACCCCCCTGTCTCAAGCTGTAACTATGACCAACCAGACAGATAGACACCACCCCCCTGTCTCAAGCTGTAACTATGACCAACCAGACAGATAGACACCACCCCCCTGTCTCAAGCTGTAACTATGACCAACCAGACAGACAGACACCACTCCCCCTGTCTCAAGCTGTAACTATGACCAACCAGACAGATAGACACCACCCCCCCTGTCTCAAGCTGTAACTATGACCAACCAGACAGATAGACACCACTCCCCTGTCTCAAGCTGTAACTATGACCAACCAGACAGATAGACACCACTCCCCTGACTCAAGCTGTAACTATGACCAACCAGACAGATAGACACCACTCCCCTGTCTCAAGCTGTAACTATGACCAACCAGACAGATAGACACCACCCCCCCTGTCTCAAGCTGTAACTATGACCAACCAGACAGATAAACACCACCCCCCGTCTCAAGCTGTAACTATGACCAACCAGACAGATAGACACCACCCCCCCTGTCTCAAGCTGTAACTATGACCAACCAGACAGATAGACACCACCCCCCCGTCTCAAGCTGTAACTATGACCAACCAGACAGATAGACACCACCCCCCTGTTCAAGCTGTAACTATGATGGTCAGGGCCCGACCTCACTAATGCTCTTGTGGCTGAAATGGAAGCAAGTCCCCCGCAGCAATGCTCCAACATCCAGCGGAAAGCCTTCCCAGAAGAGTGGAGGCCGTTATAGCAGCAAAGGGGGGGAGGACCAACTCCATATTAATGCCCATGATTTTGGAATGAGATGGTCAACAAGCAAGTGTCCACATACTTATGGTCATGTAGTGTATTTAGCATTTGAGACTCTGGTTTTTTCCCACTCAGTATACAGCTTTAAAGCAGCTAGATCTCTCTCTCTCTCCAGACAATCTCCTCTTAAGAGTAATTATGGGTATAATCAAAGCTCCTTGTACATTGTGTTGCAGCTCTATGTTGGATTTAGCATACTAATTAGGCTTATATCACAGGCACATTGTTTGCTGTTACATAATCCTGAAGAATCACACCCCTTCACTCAACCATGACTGATTGTCTGCTGTGTGCTGAATGCTGTATGTCGCTTTGGATAAAAGCGTCCGCTAAATGGCATATTATTATTATTATTATTGTACTGTTTATATATGCTGAGCTTGCAAAACATTAAGAACACCTTCCTAATATTGAGTTGCACCCCCACTTTTGCCCTCAGAACAGCCTCAATTCGTCGGGGGCGTGGACTCTACAAGGTGTCGAAAGCGTTCCACAGGGATGCTGTTCCCGAGTGGCGCAGTGGTCTAAGGCACTGCATCGCAGTGCTAGCTGTGCCACTAGAGATCCTGGTTCGAATCCGCGACCGGGAGACCCATGGGGCGGCGCACAATTGGCCCAGCGTCGTCCAGGGTAGGGGAGGGAATGGCCGGCAGGGATGTAGCTCAGTTGGTAGAGCATGGCGTTTGCAACGCCAGGGTTGTGGGTTCAATTCGATTCCCACGGGGGGCCAGTATGAAAAATATAAAAAATAATGTATGCACTCACTAACTGTAAGTCGCTCTGGATAAGAGCGTCTGCTAAATGACTAAAATGTAAATGTAATGTTAAATCCAATGCTTCCCACAGTTGTGTCAATTTGGCTGCATGTCCTTTGGGTGGTGGACCATTCTTGATACACACGGGAAACTGTTGAGCGTGAAAAACCCAGCAGCGTTGCAGTTCTTGACACATACCGGTGCGCCTGGCACCTAACACCATATCCCGATCAAAGGCATTTAAATATTTTGTCTTGCCCGTTCACCCTCTGAATGCCACATATACACAATCCATGTCTCAATTGTCTCAAGACTCAAAAAACATTATTTAACCTGTCTCCTCCCCTTAATTTACACTGATTTAAGTGGATTTAACAAGTGACATCAATAAGGGATCATAGCTTTCACCTTGATTCACCTGGGCAGTCTATGTCATGGAAAGAGCAGGTGTCCTTAATGTTTTGTATACTCAGTGTATGTGCAATATGGCCTATGTCACTCTATGTATGAAATAGGGGCTAAATGCTCTTTTCCCGGGGTCCTTATGGCCTTCCAAGAATAAAGTAAATAACCACAAGAAGTAGGGTTAGGGTTAGCTAGATACCTGTGTCTGTTAGCAGTGTGAGTAGGGTTAGGGTTAGCTAGATACCTGTGTCTGTTAGCAGTGTGAGTAGGGTTAGGATTAGCTAGATACCTGTGTCTGTTAGCAGTGTGAGAATGGTTAGGGTTAGCTAGATACCTGTGTCTGTTAGCAGTGTGAGTAGGGTTAGGGTTAGGATTAGCTAGATACCTGTGTCTGTTAGCAGTGTGAGTAGGGTTAGGGTTAGGATTAGCTAGATACCTGTGTCTGTTAGCAGTGTGAGTAGGGTTAGGGTTAGGATGAGCTAGATACCTGTGTCTGTTAGCAGTGTGAGTAGGGTTAGGGTTAGCTAGATACCTGTGTCTGTTAGCAGTGTGAGTAGGGTTAGGGTTAGCTAGATACCTGTGTCTGTTAGCAGTGTGAGTAGGGTTAGGGTTAGGATTAGCTAGATACCTGTGTCTGTTAGCAGTGTGAGTAGGGTTAGGGTTAGCTAGCTACCTGTGTCTGTTAGCAGTGTGAGTAGGGTTAGGATTAGCTAGATACCTGTGTCTGTTAGCAGTGTGAGTAGGGTTAGGGTTAGCTAGATACCTGTGTCTGTTTGCAGTGTGAGTAGGGTTAGGGTTAGCTAGATACCTGTGTCTGTTAGCAGTGTGAGTAGGGTTAGGGTTAGCTAGATACCTGTGTCTGTTAGCAGTGTGAGTAGGGTTAGGATTAGCTAGATACCTGTGTCTGTTAGCAGTGTGAGTAGGGTTAGGGTTAGCTAGATACCTGTGTCTGTTAGCAGTGTGAGTAGGGTTAGGATTAGCTAGATACCTGTGTCTGTTAGCAGTGTGAGTAGGGTTAGGGTTAGCTAGATACCTGTGTCTGTTAGCAGTGTGAGTAGGGTTAGGATTAGCTAGATACCTGTGTCTGTTAGCAGTGTGAGTAGGGTTAGGGTTAGCTAGATACCTGTGTCTGTTAGCAGTGTGAGTAGGGTTAGCTAGATACCTGTGTCTGTTAGCAGTGTGAGTAGGGTTAAATCAAATCAAATTGTATTTGTCACATGCACTGAATACAACCTTACCGTGAAATGCTTACTTACAAGCACTTAACCAACAATGCAGTTTGCAGTGTGAGTTGGCTAGATGCCTGTGTCTGTTAGCAGTGTGAGTTAGCTAGATGCCTGTGTCTGTTAGCAGTGTGAGTTAGCTAGATGCCTGTGTCTGTTAGCAGTGTGAGTTAGCTAGATGCCTGTGTCTGTTAGCAGTGTGAGTTAGCTAGATGCCTGTGTCTGTTAGCAGTGTGAGTTAGCTAGATGCCTGTGTCTGTTAGCAGTGTGAGTTAGCTAGATGCCTGTGTCTGTTAGCAGTGTGAGTTAGCTAGATGCCTGTGTCTGTTAGCAGTGTGAGTTAGCTAGATGCCTGTGTCTGTTAGCAGTGTGAGTTAGCTAGATGCCTGTGTCTGTTAGCAGTGTGAGTTAGCTAGATGCCTGTGTCTGTTAGCAGTGTGAGTTAGCTAGATGCCTGTGTCTGTTAGCAGTGTGAGTTAGCTAGATGCCTGTGTCTGTTAGCAGTGTGAGTTAGCTAGATGCCTGTGTCTGTTAGCAGTTTGAGTTAGCTAGATGCCTGTGTCTGTTAGCAGTGTGAGTTAGCTAGATGCCTGTGTCTGTTAGCAGGCCAGGTCAACACAGCCAGCCATAGGCCAGGTCAACAGTAGCTAGACCAGGGTAGCAGCCAGCCAGAGGCCAGGTCAACAGTAGCTAGACCAGGGTAGCAGCCAGCCATAGGCCAGGTCAACAGTAGCTAGACCAGGGTAGCAGCCAGCCATAGGCCAGGTCAACAGTAGCTAGACCAGGGTAGCAGCCAGCCAGAGGCCAGGTCAACAGTAGCTAGACCAGGGTAGCAGCCAGCCAGAGGCCAGGTCAACAGTAGCTAGGCCAGGGTAGCAGCCAGCCATAGGCCAGGTCAACAGTAGCTAGACCAGGGTAGCAGCCAGCCAGAGGCCAGGTCAACAGTAGCTAGGCCAGGGTAGCAGCCAGCCAGAGGCCAGGTCAACAGTAGCTAGGCCAGGGTAGCAGCCAGCCATAGGCCAGGTCAACAGTAGCTAGACCAGGGTAGCAGCCAGCCAGAGGCCAGGTCAACAGTAGCTAGGCCAGGGTAGCAGCCAGCCAGAGGCCAGGTCAACAGTAGCTAGGCCAGGGTAGCAGCCAGCCAGAGGCCAGGTCAACAGTAGCTAGGCCAGGGTAGCAGCCAGCCATAGGCCAGGTCAACAGTAGCTAGACCAGGGTAGCAGCCAGCCAGAGGCCAGGTCAACAGTAGCTAGACCAGGGTAGCAGCCAGCCAGAGGCCAGGTCAACAGTAGCTAGGCCAGGGTAGCAGCCAGCCAGAGGCCAGGTCAACAGTAGCTAGACCAGGGTAGCAGCCAGCCAGAGGCCAGGTCAACAGTAGCTAGACCAGGGTAGCAGCCAGCCAGAGGCCAGGTCAACAGTAGCTAGACCAGGGTAGCAGCCAGCCAGAGGCCAGGTCAACAGTAGCTAGGCCAGGGTAGCAGCCAGCCAGAGGCCAGGTCAACAGTAGCTAGACCAGGGTAGCAGCCAGCCAGAGGCCAGGTCAACAGTAGCTAGACCAGGGTAGCAGCCAGCCCATAGGCCAGGTCAACAGTAGCTAGACCAGGGTAGCAGCCAGCCAGAGGCCAGGTCAACAGTAGCTAGACCAGGGTAGCAGCCAGCCAGAGGCCAGGTCAACAGTAGCTAGGCCAGGGTAGCAGCCAGCCAGAGGCCAGGTCAACAGTAGCTAGGCCAGGGTAGCAGCCAGCCAGAGGCCAGGTCAACAGTAGCTAGACCAGGGTAGCAGCCAGCCAGAGGCCAGGGTCAGAGTGGGATCCGCTGCCACACCAGTGTGATCTGCCCTCAGACACACATACAGCTGGCTCCTGGTCACACTGTGTCAATCATGTCCCGTCAACGGTCCTGTCGTTCTGACACTTTCTAGGGCAGGAGGAGGGGTGAGGGAGTGTTATGGATGCATCCCAAATAGCACCCTGTTCTCTATATAGTGCACTACTTTTGACCGGAGCCATATGGGCCCAGGTCAAACGTAGTGCACTATATAGGGAAATGGGTGCCATTTGGGACAGGGCCCATATGGAGTCAGTGTCAGGGGAGATCCAGGGGAGTGTTCTGTGTTCTGTGTGACCACAAGCGGTTGTGATATTTATAGAAATGTAGATCACCTCCTCTGTTTCCCGTCCAGAACCCAGCTCCCTGGACACTGGAGTAGAGGGATGATATGGAAACGTTACGACTGACACCCACCACCTCCTCTGTTTCCCGTCCAGAACCCAGCTCCCTGGACACTGGAGTAGAGGGATGATATGGAAACGTTACGACTGACACCCACCACCTCCTCTGTTTCCGTCTAGAACCCAGCTCCCTGGACACTGGAGTAGAGGGATGATATGGAAACGTTACGACTGACACCCACCACCTCCTCTGTTTTCCGTCTAGAATCCAGCTCCCTGGACACTGGAGTAGAGGGATGATATGGAAACGTTACGACTGACACCCACCACCTCCTCTGTTTCCGTCTAGAACCCAGCTCCCTGGACACTGGAGTAGAGGGATGATATGGGAAACGTTACGACTGACACCCACCACCTCCTCTGTTTCCGTCTAGAACCCAGCTCCCTGGACACTGGAGTAGAGGGATGATATGGAAACGTTACGACTGACACCCACCACCTCCTCTGTTTCCGTCTAGAACCCAGCTCCCTGGACACTGGAGTAGAGGGATGATATGGAAACGTTACGACTGACACCCACCACCTCCTCTGTTTCCGTCTAGAACCCAGCTCCCTGGACACTGGAGTAGAGGGATGATATGGAAACGTTACGACTGACACCCACCACCTCCTCTGTTTCCGTCTAGAACCCAGCTCCCTGGACACTGGAGTAGAGGGATGATATGGAAACGTTACGACTGACACCCACCACCTCCTCTGTTTCCCGTCCAGAACCCAGCTCCCTGGACACTGGAGTAGAGGGATGATATGGAAACGTTACGACTGACACCCACCACCTCCTCTGTTTTTCCGTCCAGAACCCAGCTCCCTGGACACTGGAGTAGAGGGATGATATGGAAACGTTACGACTGACACCCACCACCTCCTCTGTTTCCCGTCTAGAACCCAGCTCCCTGGACACTGGAGTAGAGGGATGATATGGAAACGTTACGACTGACACTCACTCCATATTATTGGACTTCTCTTTTTTTTTTTAACACCCACTCCATTTCACACGTCACACTACCTCCCGCGGCCCAAAATGTGAGAAAAATATCCCCCCGTTTATTTGGAGCGTTTTTAGCAGAGTATGGCTTCTATTTAGTGCGTGATATTCGATTCTGTTTGGTGAGAATCAAACCTTGGCTCGTTCCCGTTTCCTTCAATGTGTTTTGGTTCGGGGCGTGCCGAGCCAGGGATGAGAAGGTGGGTTGAAGACAGGTTGGCGGTAATACCAGCAGCTGGGTTGAAGACAGGTAGCTTAGTGGTTAAGAGCGTTGTGCCAGTAACCGAAAGGTTGCTGGTTCTAATCCCCCTGAGCCGACTAGGTGAAAAATCTGTCGATGTGCCCTTAAGCAAGGCACTTAACCCTAATTGCTCCTGTAAGTCGCTCTGGATAAGAGCGTCTGCTAAATGACTAAAATGTCAATGTAAATCTGTATTGTATTGTGGTGCTGTGTCATGCTATGCACTAGATGCCAAGGCACCATTTGTGATATTGGTGTGGAGTCACGGGGTGCGTCCCAAATTGCACCATATTCCCTACCTGGTGCATTATGGGCCCTGGTCTAAAGTAGTGCACTGTGTAGGGAATAGGGTGCCATTTGGGACTCAGTTACAGTGAATAGGCTCCTCCTCTCCTCTCTGGAGCTCTCTGTTGATGGGTTTTTGGCTTTTCAGCTGGATAAAGAAAGATCATATGCTCTCAAAGACTCCCTGCCAAAGAAAGACAAGTGAAGAATGGAGTGAAGTAGGATTAGGATTATTATTATTTTTTACAGCTCTGACGCATGGGAATGAGGATGATAACTTGTTGGTTTTATAGTGATTAGTGAAGGAAACGTGGTGGAGATTTTACAGCTATATGATTTAGTTTACAGTAATTAGTGAAGGGAAAGTGTGAGATTTTACAGCTATATGATTTAGTTTACAGTAATTAGTGAAGGGAAAGTGATGGAGATTTTACAGCTATATGATTTAGTTTACAGTAATTAGTGAAGGGAAAGTGGGAGATTTTACAGCTATATGATTTAGTTTACAGTAATTAGTGAAGGGAAAGTGATGGAGATTTTACAGCTATATTATTTAGTTTACAGTAATTAGTGAAGGGAAAGTGGGAGATTTTACAGCTATATGATTTAGTTTACAGTAATTAGTGAAGGGAAAGTGGGAGATTTTACAGCTATATGATTTAGTTTACAGTAATTAGTGAAGGGAAAGTGATGGAGATTTTACAGCTATATGATTTAGTTTTACAGTAATTAGTGAAGGGAAAGTGATGGAGATTTTACAGCTATATGATTTAGTTTACAGTAATTAGTGAAGGGAAAGTGGGAGATTTTACAGCTATATGATTTAGTTTACAGTAATTAGTGAAGGGAAAGTGATGGAGATTTTACAGCTATATGATTTAGTTTACAGTAATTAGTGAAGGGAAAGTGGGGAGATTTTACAGCTATATGATTTAGTTTACAGTAATTAGTGAAGGGAAAGTGGGGAGATTTTACAGCTATATGATTTAGTTTACAGTAATTAGTGAAGGGAAAGTGATGGAGATTTTACAGCTATATGATTTAGTTTACAGTGATTAGTGAAGGGAAAGTGATGATTTAGTCAACAACATGTGAATCATAACTAACTGACGTACATGACAGTTATAATAAAGCTTTGAAGCAGGTATTTCCTTTTTTTTTTAAACATTAGTAACACTTTCTGACCCACTATTGTGACTAAAGACCTCTGAAGGCGACACAGCTGAAGGTGACATAAATGTAATGAGAAATAACTGAAGTAAACAGATGAACGTCGTGTTGTTGTGTACGGCAGCAGGATCCCAGGCTAATGTGTGTCGACATCCCTCAGGGTAAACAGATGAACGTCGTGTTGTTGTGTACGGCAGCAGGATCCCAGGCTAATGTGTGTCGACATCCCTCAGGGGGCCCTGGTCAGAAGGAGTGTAATGTATAGAGGATAGGGTGCCATTTTCAGACCCAGCCCATGTGTACTTCCTGTCCGATGGTGAGCTTCAGTATCTCGGGATAGTGTCTGAGACGTCTTCACCTCGGAGGCCTGTCGGGTGATCAGAGCAACAGGCATTCTAACAGACGGAAACAGAAAGTCTATTGACCTGCAGCTGTCAGTAGGTATGCTAGCTGTCAATTGGTATGACCTGCGCAGCAACAGACAGTAAAGCTTGTCGGTAGGTTTGCCCCCCCCCCGTCCCCCCCCCCGTCCCCTAGCAACCCCACCCTAGTAACCGCTATATCTCAACCCCACCCTAGTAACCTCTATATCTCAACCCCACCCTAGTAACCTCTATATCTCAACCCCACCCTAGTAACCTCTATATCTCAACCCCACCCTAGTAACCTCTATATCTCAACCCCACCCTAGTAACCTCTATATCTCAACCCCACCCAGTAACCTCTATATCTCAACCCCACCCTAGTAACCTCTATATCTACAGGGGGAGTAGTCTGATCTGCATGCCGTCTCACCTTCTGACACTGTGGTGAAAAATAAATCACTCAGAAATAAGTGCCAGTATTTATTTTCCCCTGTATGCGATCCAACACTGACATTCATGTTTTACAGTGCCTTTCAGAAAGTATTCATACCCGTTGACATATTCCACATTTTGTTGTATTCCAGCCTGAATTCAAAATGGGTTAAATATATACTTTTTCTCTCACCCCATCAACACACAATACCTCATAATGACAAAGTGAAAACATGTTTTAGAAATTTGGAAACAGTATGTCTGTATCAGCTTTACACATCTGGATTTAGGGATTTTCTCAAGCTCTGTTAAATTAGATGGGGAGCGGCGGTGAATAGCAATCTTCAAGTCTTTCCACAGATTTTCAATGGGATTCAAGTCTGGGCTTTGGCTGGGCCTCTCAAGGACTTTCACCTTCTTGTTCTGAAGCCATTCTAGCATTGCTTTGGCTGTATGCTTGGGGTCATTGTCCTGTTGGAACGTAAATCTTTGCCCCAGGCTAAGGTCGTTTGCTCTCTGATCAAGGATTTTCCTGTATTTGGCTCCATTCATTGTTCCCTCTATCCTTACCAGTCTCCCAGTCCCTGCTGCTGAAAAGCTTCCCCATAGCATGATGCTGCCAACCACCATGCTTCACGGTAGGGATGTTGTTAAACGGGTGATGAGCACCGCCTGGTTTTCACATGCCTTTTTGCCAACTCCAGGCGTAGTGTCATGTGCCTTTTTCTCAGGAGTGGCTTCCCGTCTGGCCACTCTCCCATAAAGCCCAGATTGGTGAAGTGCTGTAGAGACGGTTGTCCTTCTGGAAGGTTCTCCCATCTCAGCCAATGAACTCTGTAGTTCTGTCAGAGTGGCCATTGGGTTCTTGGTCAACCTCCCTGACCAAGGGTCCTTCTTGCCCGGCTGCTCTGTTAGGTCGGACTGCCAGCTCTAGACAGAGTCATATTTTTTTTCAATTTCCCAAAGATGGAAACCACTGTGCTCTTGGAAACTTTCAACACTCTAGAAATGGCTTTACACCCTTCCCCAGATATATGCCTCATCCGCAATTCAATCTCTGAGATCTACAGACAGTTCCTTGGACTTCATGGTATAGTTTCTGCTCTGACAATCTAAACAATTGAATTGTCCACAGGGGGACTCCAATCAAGTTTTAGTGACATCTCAAGGATGATCAAAGGAAATTGGATGCAGCTGAGCTCAATTTTTGGAGTGTCATCGCAAAGGGGTGTAAATGAGTATTTCTGTATTTAATTTTCAATACATTTGCTAACATTTCTAAAAACCTTTTAATTTTTTTATTATTTTTATTATGGGGTGTTGTGTGTAGATTGGTTTTGAATCCATTTTGAATTCAGGCTGTAACACAACAAAATGTGGAATAAGTCAAGGGGTATGAATACTTTCTGAAGGCACTTTATGTAGTGTGAAAAAGTATTAACTTCCAATTTGATAAAAATGAATTGTGATGGCGTAGTTAACATGTTTAGGAGAAATATCTGTTTTTAGAGTTTGACTAAACACCAGTTTAACACTTCAACAATTCACTTGTGACACTATGCTACATGACAGCTCCTCCCTCCTCCTCTTTCCTCTCCTGTTCTCTCTTTCTCCTCTCTTTCCCTCTCCCTCCTCCCTCCTCCTCTTTCTCTCTCTCTTTTTCTCACTCTTTCTCCTCTCTTGAAGAAGCTTCACGTCCTCCACCACATTCAGTGATGCTGCTGCTGTCTCTCTGCTCTAATGAATACAGCAGGATAATGCTCAGTGATGCTGCTGTGTCTCTGCTCTAATGAATACAGCAGGATAATGCTCAGTGATGCTGCTGTGTCTCCGCTCTAATGAATACAGCAGGATAATGCTCAGTGATGCTGCTGTGTCTCCGCTCTAATGAATACAGCAGGATAATGCTCAGTGATGCTGCTGTGTCTCCGCTCTAATGAATACAGCAGGATAATGCTCAGTGATCCTGCTGTGTCTCTGCAGCAGGATAATCAAGTGTAAAAAATGCGTGGCTGCACACTGAATAATCAACAGTAGCACAGCTCTGCTTCCTCCCTCTCTCTCTCCACTTCTCTCTCTCTCTCTCTCTCTCTCTCTCTCTCTCTCTCTCTCTCTCTCTCTCCACTCTCTCTCTCTACTCTCTCTCTCTCTCTCTCTCTCTCTCTTCTCTCTCTCTCTCTCTCTCTCTCTCTCTCTCTCTCTCTCTCTCTCTCTCTCTCTCTCTCTCTCTCTCTCTCTCTCTCTCTCTCTCTCTCTCTCTCTCTCTCTCTCTCTCTCTCTCTCTCTCTCTCTCTCTCTCTCTCTCTCTCTCTCTCCTCTTCTCTCTCTCTCTCTCTCTCTCTCTCTCTCTCTCTCTCTCTCTCTCTCTCTCTCTCTCTCTCTCTCTCTCTCTCTCTCTCTCTCTCTCTCTCTCTCTCTCTCTCTCTCTCTCTCTCTCTCTCTCTCTCTCTCTCTCTCTCTCTCTCTCTCTCTCTACTCTCTCTCTCTCTCTCTCTCTCTCTCTCTCTCTCTCTCTCTCTCTCTCTCTCTCTCTCTCTCTCTCTCTCTCTCTCTCTCTCTCTCTCTCTCTGTTATTAGACAGAAAGGGAGATATCAGTAATAATGGCTGCTGACCTAATCACACACTGTGTTAATATTCTTCACCAGCTACTTCCACCTTTCTGGTAGAAGCTTTTGTGTGACTCAACGGAAGTGAAATAAGATAGACGCGCAGTAGCCTCCAGATTTTAGATTCCAGAACAGAGTTGTCCGATGAAAGCATTCACAATGTAACTGGATTATGTAAACAAGAGACTAACACAAATCATTTATTCATCTACTAATACAATTGTAAATGTATGTATCAGAGAAGAGGTGAACACAATGTTTTGCACTGCCCCCCGTAATCCATCTGCATTTCTCCTGGTGCATGGTGGGTATTCGGAGCTCTGTTTCCATTACCTGCAGAGGAGTATGCATCATCTGACCTGGGAGAGATCCAGCTATGGCCACGCTACAGGACCGCAGAGCGGTCACCAACAGCACCCAGTTTACCGTGACAATGTCTGTCACGCCCTGGCTCTGGGGACTTTTATATGTTGAGCCAGGGTGTTAGTGTCTATGTGTTAGTTTCTGGGTGTGTTAGGTTCTATGTTTCGTTTTCTATGTTCATGATCTAGTTTATGTGTTTTCTATGTTGGCCCGGGGTGGTTCCCAATAAGAGACAGCTGTGTCTGGTTGTCTCTGATTGGGAACCATACTTAGGCAGCCTGTTGTGCACTTGTCTTTTGTGGGATCTTGTTCCGTGTAGGTTTGTGTATGTGACCGAGGACTTCACGTATCGTTTTGTTGTTTTTTGTTTGTATTTGAAAAGTACCTATTAAAGTATGTACTCATATCACGCTGCGCCTTGGTCCGTTGTGTATGACGATCGTGACAATGTCATCTCTCCACATGCGTTGGGGGAAACTGCCTTTAGAAGGCGCATTGTCAAGTCTATTACACAACACCCCCCCCCCAACGCGCCTTTCAATGAATCCTGGTCTTCAGTGGCCACTTAACTGCAGGAGAGGAGAGGGTTAAAGCAGCAGTTTTAACCCTGTTACAGAACAATGAGAACATGCATAGCTGAGGAATTGACATATGTTATTACTAAGGAACAACCCCTTAAAGTAAAGCAGGCTCCCACAATACAGGACCAGTCAAAGGTTAAAGTAAAGCAGGCTCCCACAATACAGGACCAGTCAAAGGTTTGGACACACCTGCTCATTCCAGGGTTTTTCTTTATTTTTTACTATTTTCTACATTGTAGAATAACGGCGAAGACATCAAAACTATGAAATAACACATATGGAATCATGTAGTAACCAAAAAAGTGTTAAACAAATCAAAATATATTTTATATTTGAGATTCTTCAAAGTAGCCACCCTTTGCCTTGATGACAGCTTTGCACACTATTGATTATAGTTCTGAAACAAAGTATTGTTATCAGTCTCTTGGGCCTCAACACATTGTGTTGTAGGGGAGAAACCACCAGGGGCCACAACACAGTAGGGGAGAAACCATCAGGGGCCACATCACAGTAGGGGAGAAACCATCAGGGGCCACAGTAGGGGAGAAACCATCAGGGGCCACAACACAGTAGGGGAGAAACCATCAGGGGCCACAGTAGGGGAGAAACCATCAGGGGCCACAACACAGTAGGGGAGAAACCATCAGGGGCCACAACACAGTAGGGAGAAACCATCAGGGCCACAACACAGTAGGGGAGAAACCATCAGGGGCCACAACACAGTAGAGGAGAAACCATCAGGGGCCACAGTAGGGGAGAAACCATCAGGGGCCACAACACAGTAGGGGAGAAACCATCAGGGGCCACAACACAGTAGGGGAGAAACCATCAGGGGCCACATCACAGTAGAGGAGAAACCATCAGGGGCCACAGTAGGGGAGAAACCATCAGGGGCCACAACACAGTAGGGAGAAACCATCAGGGGCCACAACACAGTAGGGGAGAAACCATCAGGGGCCACAGTAGGGGAGAAACCATCAGGGGCCACATCACAGTAGGGGAGAAACCATCAGGGGCCACATCACAGTAGGGGGAGAAACCATCAGGGGCCACAACACAGTAGGGGAGAAACCATCAGGGGCCACAACACAGTAGGGGAGAAACCATCAGGGGCCACAGTAGGGGAGAAACCATCAGGGGCCACATCACAGTAGGGGGAGAAACCATCAGGGGCCACATCACAGTAGGGGAGAAACCATCAGGGGCCACAGTAGGGGAGAAACCATCAGGGGCCACAGTAGGGGAGAAACCATCAGGGGCCACATCACAGTAGGGGAGAAACCATCAGGGGCCACAACACAGTAGGGGAGAAACCATCAGGGGCCACAACACAGTAGGGGAGAAACCATCAGGGGCCACATCACAGTAGGGGAGAAACCATCAGGGGCCACAACACAGTAGGGGAGAAACCATCAGGGGCCACAGTAGGGGAGAAACCATCAGGGGCCACAGTAGGGGAGAAACCATCAGGGGCCACAACACAGTAGGGGAGAAACCATCAGGGGCCACATCACAGTAGGGGAGAAACCATCAGGGGCCACAACACAGTAGGGTGTAGAGGAGAAACCATCAGGGGCCACAACACAGTAAGAGAAACCATCAGGGGCCACATCACAGTAGAGGAGAAACCATCAGGGGCCACATCACAGTAGAGGAGAAACCATCAGGGGCCACAACACAGTAGGGGAGAAACCATCAGGGGCCACAACACAGTAGAGGAGAAACCATCAGGGGCCACAACACAGTAGGGTGTAGAGGAGAAACCATCAGGGGCCACAACACAGTAGGGGAGAAACCATCAGGGGCCACATCACAGTAGGGTGTCTATTGTTTGTACAGATGAACGTGGTGCCTTCAGGCGTTTGGAAATTGCTCCCAAGGATGAACCAGACTACAATTTTTTTCTGAGGTCTTGGCTGATTTATTTTGATTTTCCCATGATGTCAATCAAAGAGGCACTGAGTTTGAAGGTAGGCTTTAAAATACATACACAGGCACACCTCCAATTGACTCAAATGATGTCGATTAGCCTAGAAGAAGCTTCTAAAGCCATGACTTCATGTTCTGGAATTTTCCAAGCTGTTTAAAGGCACAGTCAACTTAGTGTATGTA
>CM072220.1:84626425-84663925 GCA_036851935.1 Coregonus suidteri
CTGCGTATGTCTGGGTTGGCAGAGACCGCGTTCACAGGAAATGCTGCGTATGTCTGGGTTTGGCAGAGACCGCGTTCACAGGAAATGCTGCGTATGTCTGGGTTGGCAGAGACCGCGTTCACAGTAAATGCTGCGTATGTCTGGGTTGGCAGAGACCGCGTTCACAGGAAATGCTGCGTATGTCTGGGTTGGCAGAGACCCCGCGTTCACAGGAAATGCTGCGTATGTCTACGTTGGCAGAGAGACCGCGTTCACAGGAAATGCTGCGTATGTCTGGGTTGGCAGAGACCGCGTTCACAGGAAATGCTGCGTATGTCTGGGTTGGCAGAGACCGCGTTCACAGGAAATGCTGCGGATGTCTGGGTTGGGCAGAGACCGCGTTCACAGGAAATGCTGCGTATGTCTACGTTGGCAGAGGAGAGACCGCGTTCACAGGAAAATGCTGCGTATGTCTACGTTGGCAGAGAGACCGCGTTCACAGTAAATGCTGCGTATGTCTACGTTGGCAGAGACCCGCGTTCACAGGAAATGCTGCGTATGTCTGGGTTGGCAGAGACCGCGTTCACAGTAAATGCTGCGTATGTCTGGTTGGGGCAGAGACCGCGTTCACAGGAAATGCTGCGTATGTCTACGTTGGCAGAGACCGCGTTCACAGGAAATGCTGCGTATGTCTACGTTGGCAGAGACCGCGTTCACAGTAAATGCTGCGTATGTCTACGTTGGCAGAGACCGCGTTCACAGTAAATGCTGCGTATGTCTACGTTGGCAGAGAGACCGCGTTTCACAGGAAATGCTGCGTATGTCTACGTTGGCAGAGACCGCGTTCACAGGAAATGCTGCGTATGTCTGGGTTGGCAGAGAGACCGCGTTCACAGGAAATGCTGCGTATGTCTACGTTGGCAGAGACCGCGTTCACAGGAAATGCTGCGTATGTCTACGTTGGCAGAGACCGCGTTCACAGGAAATGCTGCATATGTCTGGGTTGGGCAGAGACCGCGTTTCACAGGAAATGCTGCGTATGTCTGCGTTGGCAGAGAGACGCGTTCACAGTAAATGCTGCGTATGTCTGGGTTGGGGCAGAGACCGCGTTCACAGGAAATGCTGCAGTATGTCTGCGTTGGCAGAGACCGCATTCACAGGAAATGCTGCATATGTCTGCGTTGGCAGAGACCGCATTCACAGGAAATGCTGCACACGTCGGCTCAATCCGAAATGACATTTCCGTCACTTCAGCGATACAGATTGAATAGAGCCCCTTGTTGGTGTAATTTGGTAGCCAGATTAGCTTCAGTCACAGACACAGGGAAGGGAATGAGATGTTTATTGTGTGACTGATTTGAGTGGCTCTGTATAAAAAAAAGCCCCCCCCCCCCATGTCTTCAATCCTAACAATACTGACATCATTTGTGATTTTGTTCAACGGTTGTGTTTGTCCTGATGTCACGACCTGTACCAGGTTCCTTGAACATCTATTGACACATTCTACGTCCCAAATGGCACCTTGTTATAGAAGGTATTGATCATGGTTCCACTCAGGTCCCCCTGATCGAACTACTATTGATTATAGCGTCATCTTTAGACCTCTCGGCTCTGTTTCCAAACTGTTTCACTCACTTTGACTTCTGACATGGCTTGTTGTTGTTGTTGTTGTTATCGTAATGTGTCCTAAAACCATTACCCTAGAAATAGTCTGCTGTAAAGACCAGGTTACCTGGAAATTGCGCTAATCATTTCAGGCACTCAGCAGCCATGGCAACAACAGTGGTTTCCAAGAGAAATAATTTTGGTTCAACAGAGAATGAGACTGAGAGCAGTACAAAATGTACAGTAGTGTATTGTTAGGAGAGAGAAATAGAGAGAGCAGAGAGATAGAGGAGGAGAGAGATGGAGGGAGAGAGAGAGGAGAGAGATAGATAGAATGGAGAAATAGAGAGAGGAGAGAGAGAGAGAGAGGAGAGAGATGGAGGGAGAGAGAGAGATAGAATGGAGAGAGAAGAGAGAGAGAGAGAGAAGAGGAGAGAGAGAGAGAGAGAGAGAGAGAGAGAGAGAGAGAGAAGGAGAGAGAGAGAGAGAGAGAGAGAGAGAGAGAGAGACAGAGACAGAGAGAGAGAGAGAGAGAGAGACAGAGACAGAGGACAGAGACAGAGAGACAGAGAGAGAGAGAGAGAGAGAGAGAGAAATAGAGAAAATTGAGAACTAGAGAGAGAGATAGAATGGAGAGAGAGAGAGAGAGAGAGAGAGAGAGAGAGAGAGAGAGAGAGAGAGACAGAGACAGAGACAGAGACAGAGAGAGAGAGAGAGAGAGAGAGAGAGAGAGAGAGAGAGAGAGAGAGGGAGAGAGAGGAGAGAAATAGAGAAAATTGAGAGACTAGAGAGAGAGAGAGATAGAATGGAGAGAGAGAGAGAGAGAGAGAGAGAGAGAGAGACAGAGACAGAGACACAGAGACAGAGACAGAGAGAGAGAGACAGAGAGAGAGAGGAGAGAAATAGAGAAAATAGAGAATGCCTAGAGAGAGAGAGAGAGGGAGTTCTAGCTCCAACAGTGTAGTAATACCTAGCAATATGCTTGTGTTTCTAGCTCCAACAGCGCTGTAATACCTAGCAATACAAAACTATACACACATAATCCACAAAATATAAAAAAATAAATATAAAAATATTTCCAGAATATAAATATATATATATATATATAGGATGGTGTGTATAGACAGTATAGACAGTATATGATTAGAAAAGGTGTTTACATTTACATTTGATTCATTTAGCAGACGCTCTTATCCAGAGCCACTTACAGTTAGTGAGTGCATACATTTTTCATACTGCCCCCCCTGTGGGAAACGAACCCACAACCCTGGCGTTGCAAACACCATGCTCTACCAACTGAGCTACTATTATAGTAGAGGCATATCAGTATTATCAGGAGAGGTACTGTAGATCAGAGGCTTGGAGATGTATGGTATTATCAGGAGAGGTACTGGAGATGTATGGTATTATCAGGAGAGGTACTGCTGTAGATCAGAGGCTTGGAGATGTATGGTATTATCAGGAGAGGTACTGTAGATCAGAGGCTTGGAGATGTATGGTATTATCAGGAGAGGGACTGGAGATCAGAGGCTTGGAGATGTATGGTATTATCAGGAGAGGTACTGTAGAGAGCTTTGGAGATGGATGGTATTATCAGGAGAGGTGCTGTAGATCAGAGGCTTGGAGATGTATGGTATTATCAGGAGAGGGACTGGAGATCAGAGGCTTGGAGATGTATGGTATTATCAGGAGAGGTACTGCTGTAGATCAGAGGCTTGGAGATGTATGGTATTATCAGGAGAGGGGACTGTAGATCAGAGGCTTGGAGATGTATGGTATTATCAGGAGAGGTACTGTAGATGTATGGTATTATCAGGAGAGGTGCTGTAGATCAGAGGCTTGGAGATGTATGGTATTATCAGGAGAGGGACTGGAGATCAGAGGCTTGGAGATGTATGGTATTATCAGGAGAGGTACTGCTGTAGATCAGAGGCTTGGAGATGTATGGTATTATCAGGAGAGGTGCTGTAGATCAGAGGCTTGGAGATGTATGGTATTATCAGGAGAGGTACTGTAGATCAGAGGCTTGGAGATGTATGGTATTATCAGGAGAGGTACTGTAGATCAGAGGCTTGGAGATGTATGGTATTATCAGGAGAGGGACTGTAGATCAGAGGCTTGGAGATGTATGGTATTATCAGGAGAGGTACTGTAGATGTATGGTATTATCAGGAGAGGTGCTGTAGATCAGAGGCTTGGAGATGTATGGTATTATCAGGAGAGGGACTGTAGATCAGAGGCTTGGAGATGTATGGTATTATCAGGAGAGGGACTGTAGAGGCTTGGAGATGTATGGTATTATCAGGAGAGGTACTGTAGATGTATGGTATTATCAGGAGAGGGACTGCTGTAGATCAGAGGCTTGGAGATGTATGGTATTATCAGGAGAGGGACTGTAGATCAGAGGCTTGGAGATGTATGGTATTATCAGGAGAGGTACTGTAGATGTATGGTATTATCAGGAGAGGGACTGTAGATCAGAGGCTTGGAGATGTATGGTATTATCAGGAGAGGGACTGTAGATCAGAGGCTTGGAGATGTATGGTATTATCAGGAGAGGTACTGTAGATCAGAGGCTTGGAGATGTATGGTATTATCAGGAGAGGTACTGTAGATCAGAGGCTTGGAGATGTATGGTATTATCAGGAGAGGTACTGCTGTAGATCAGAGGCTTGGAGATGTATGGTATTATCAGGAGAGGTACTGGAGATCAGAGGCTTGGAGATGTATGGTATTATCAGGAGAGGGACTGGAGATCAGAGGCTTGGAGATGTATGGTATTATCAGGAGAGGGACTGCTGTAGATCAGAGGCTTGGAGATGTATGGTATTATCAGGAGAGGTACTGTAGATCAGAGGCTTGGAGATGTATGGTATTATCAGGAGAGGGACTGGAGATCAGAGGCTTGGAGATGTATGGTATTATCAGGAGAGGGACTGTAGATCAGAGGCTTGGAGATGTATGGTATTATCAGGAGAGGTACTGTAGATCAGAGGCTTGGAGATGTATGGTATTATCAGGAGAGGTACTGTAGATCAGAGGCTTGGAGATGTATGGTATTATCAGGAGAGGGACTGTAGACCAGAGGCTTGGAGATGTATGGTATTATCAGGAGAGGTACTGCTGTAGATCAGAGGCTTGGAGATGTATGGTATTATCAGGAGAGGGACTGGAGATCAGAGGCTTGGGGATGTATGGTATTATCAGGAGAGGGACTGGAGATCAGAGGCTTGGAGATGTATGGTATTATCAGGAGAGGTACTGTAGATCAGAGGCTTGGAGATGTATGGTATTATCAGGAGAGGTACTGTAGATCAGAGGCTTGGAGATGTATGGTATTATCAGGAGAGGTACTGCTGTAGATCAGAGGCTTGGAGATGTATGGTATTATCAGGAGAGGTACTGTAGATCAGAGGCTTGGAGATGTATGGTATTATCAGGAGAGGGACTGGAGATCAGAGGCTTGGAGATGTATGGTATTATCAGGAGAGGTACTGTAGATCAGAGGCTTGGAGATGTATGGTATTATCAGGAGAGGTACTGTAGATCAGAGGCTTGGAGATGTATGGTATTATCAGGAGAGGTACTGTAGATCAGAGGCTTGGAGATGTATGGTATTATCAGGAGAGGTACTGCTGTAGATCAGAGGCTTGGAGATGTATGGTATTATCAGGAGAGGGACTGGAGATCAGAGGCTTGGAGATGTATGGTATTATCAGGAGAGGTACTGTAGATCAGAGGCTTGGAGATGTATGGTATTATCAGGAGAGGGACTGCTGTAGATCAGAGGCTTGGAGATGTATGGTATTATCAGGAGAGGTACTGTAGATCAGAGGCTTGGAGATGTATGGTATTATCAGGAGAGGGACTGGAGATCAGAGGCTTGGAGATGTATGGTATTATCAGGAGAGGTACTGTAGATCAGAGGCTTGGAGATGTATGGTATTATCAGGAGAGGTACTGTAGATCAGAGGCTTGGAGATGTATGGTATTATCAGGAGAGGTACTGTAGATCAGAGGCTTGGAGATGTATGGTATTATCAGGAGAGGGACTGGAGATCAGAGGCTTGGAGATGTATGGTATTATCAGGAGAGGGACTGGAGATCAGAGGCTTGGAGATGTATGGTATTATCAGGAGAGGGACTGCTGTAGATCAGAGGCTTGGAGATGTATGGTATTATCAGGAGAGGGACTGGAGATCAGAGGCTTGGAGATGTATGGTATTATCAGGAGAGGGACTGGAGATCAGAGGCTTGGAGATGTATGGTATTATCAGGAGAGGTACTGTAGATCAGAGGCTTGGAGATGTATGGTATTATCAGGAGAGGTGCTGTAGATCAGAGGCTTGGAGATGTATGGTATTATCAGGAGAGGTACTGTAGATCAGAGGCTTGGAGATGTATGGTATTATCAGGAGAGGGACTGGAGATCAGAGGCTTGGAGATGTATGGTATTATCAGGAGAGGTACTGTAGATCAGAGGCTTGGAGATGTATGGTATTATCAGGAGAGGGACTGGAGATCAGAGGCTTGGAGATGTATGGTATTATCAGGAGAGGGACTGGAGATCAGAGGCTTGGAGATGTATGGTATTATCAGGAGAGGGACTGCTGTAGATCAGAGGCTTGGAGATGTATGGTATTATCAGGAGAGGTACTGCTGGAGATCAGAGGCTTGGAGATGTATGGTATTATCAGGAGAGGGACTGTAGATCAGAGGCTTGGAGATGTATGGTATTATCAGGAGAGGGACTGGAGATCAGAGGCTTGGAGATGTATGGTATTATCAGGAGAGGGACTGGAGATCAGAGGCTTGGAGATGTATGGTATTATCAGGAGAGGTACTGTAGATCAGAGGCTTGGAGATGTATGGTATTATCAGGAGAGGTACTGCTGTAGATCAGAGGCTTGGAGATGTATGGTATTATCAGGAGAGGTACTGTAGATCAGAGGCTTGGAGATGTATGGTATTATCAGGAGAGGGACTGGAGATCAGAGGCTTGGAGATGTATGGTATTATCAGGAGAGGTACTGTAGATCAGAGGCTTGGAGATGTATGGTATTATCAGGAGAGGTACTGTAGATCAGAGGCTTGGAGATGTATGGTATTATCAGGAGAGGTACTGTAGATCAGAGGCTTGGAGATGTATGGTATTATCAGGAGAGGGACTGGAGATCAGAGGCTTGGAGATGTATGGTATTATCAGGAGAGGGACTGGAGATCAGAGGCTTGGAGATGTATGGTATTATCAGGAGAGGGACTGCTGTAGATCAGAGGCTTGGAGATGTATGGTATTATCAGGAGAGGGACTGGAGATCAGAGGCTTGGGGATGTATGGTATTATCAGGAGAGGGACTGTAGATCAGAGGCTTGGAGATGTATGGTATTATCAGGAGAGGTACTGCTGTAGATCAGAGGCTTGGAGATGTATGGTATTATCAGGAGAGGTACTGTAGATCAGAGGCTTGGAGATGTATGGTATTATCAGGAGAGGGACTGGAGATCAGAGGCTTGGAGATGTATGGTATTATCAGGAGAGGTACTGTAGATCAGAGGCTTGGAGATGTATGGTATTATCAGGAGAGGTACTGTAGATCAGAGGCTTGGAGATGTATGGTATTATCAGGAGAGGTACTGTAGATCAGAGGCTTGGAGATGTATGGTATTATCAGGAGAGGTACTGCTGTAGATCAGAGGCTTGGAGATGTATGGTATTATCAGGAGAGGTGCTGTAGATCAGAGGCTTGGAGATGTATGGTATTATCAGGAGAGGGACTGGAGATCAGAGGCTTGGAGATGTATGGTATTATCAGGAGAGGGACTGCTGTAGATCAGAGGCTTGGAGATGTATGGTATTATCAGGAGAGGGACTGGAGATCAGAGGCTTGGAGATGTATGGTATTATCAGGAGAGGTACTGTAGATCAGATGCTTGGAGATGTATGGTATTATCAGGAGAGGTACTGTAGATCAGAGGCTTGGAGATGTATGGTATTATCAGGAGAGGTACTGTAGATCAGAGGCTTGGAGATGTATGGTATTATCAGGAGAGGGACTGGAGATCAGAGGCTTGGAGATGTATGGTATTATCAGGAGACGGACTGGAGATCAGAGGCTTGGAGATGTATGGTATTATCAGGAGAGGGACTGCTGTAGATCAGAGGCTTGGAGATGTATGGTATTATCAGGAGAGGGACTGGAGATCAGAGGCTTGGAGATGTATGGTATTATCAGGAGAGGTACTGTAGATCAGAGGCTTGGAGATGTATGGTATTATCAGGAGAGGTACTGTAGATCAGAGGCTTGGAGATGTATGGTATTATCAGGAGAGGTACTGCTGTAGATCAGAGGCTTGGAGATGTATGGTATTATCAGGAGAGGTACTGTAGATCAGAGGCTTGGAGATGTATGGTATTATCAGGAGAGGGACTGTAGATCAGAGGCTTGGAGATGTATGGTATTATCAGGAGAGGTACTGTAGATCAGAGGCTTGGAGATGTATGGTATTATCAGGAGAGGTACTGTAGATCAGAGGCTTGGAGATGTATGGTATTATCAGGAGAGGTACTGCTGTAGATCAGAGGCTTGGAGATGTATGGTATTATCAGGAGAGGGGACTGGAGATCAGAGGCTTGGAGATGTATGGTATTATCAGGAGAGGGACTGTAGATCAGAGGCTTGGAGATGTATGGTATTATCAGGAGAGGTACTGCTGTAGATCAGAGGCTTGGAGATGTATGGTATTATCAGGAGAGGGACTGGAGATCAGAGGCTTGGAGATGTATGGTATTATCAGGAGAGGGACTGCTGTAGATCAGAGGCTTGGAGATGTTGGTATTATCAGGAGAGGGACTGTAGATCAGAGGCTTGGAGATGTATGGTATTATCAGGAGAGGTACTGTAGATCAGAGGCTTGGAGATGTATGGTATTATCAGGAGAGGCACTGTAGATCAGAGGCTTGGAGATGTATGGTATTATCAGGAGAGGTACTGTAGATCAGAGGCTTGGAGATGTATGGTATTATCAGGAGAGGTACTGTAGATCAGAGGCTTGGAGATGTATGGTATTATCAGGAGAGGTACTGTAGATCAGAGGCTTGGAGATGTATGGTATTATCAGGAGAGGTACTGCTGTAGATCAGAGGCTTGGAGATGTATGGTATTATCAGGAGAGGGACTGTAGAGGCTTGGAGATGTATGGTATTATCAGGAGAGGTACTGGAGATCAGAGGCTTGGAGATGTATGGTATTATCAGGAGAGGTACTGTAGATCAGAGGCTTGGAGATGTATGGTATTATCAGGAGAGGGACTGCTGTAGATCAGAGGCTTGGAGATGTATGGTATTATCAGGAGAGGTACTGTAGATCAGAGGCTTGGAGATGTATGGTATTATCAGGAGAGGTACTGTAGATCAGAGGCTTGGAGATGTATGGTATTATCAGGAGAGGTACTGTAGATCAGAGGCTTGGAGATGTATGGTATTATCAGGAGAGGTACTGTAGATCAGAGGCTTGGAGATGTATGGTATTATCAGGAGAGGTACTGTAGATCAGAGGCTTGGAGATGTATGGTATTATCAGGAGAGGTACTGTAGATCAGAGGCTTGGAGATGTATGGTATTATCAGGAGAGGTACTGCTGTAGATCAGAGGCTTGGAGATGTATGGTATTATCAGGAGAGGTACTGTAGATCAGAGGCTTGGAGATGTATGGTATTATCAGGAGAGGTACTGGAGATCAGAGGCTTGGAGATGTATGGTATTATCAGGAGAGGTACTGTAGATGTATGGTATTATCAGGAGAGGTACTGGAGATCAGAGGCTTGGAGATGTATGGTATTATCAGGAGAGGGACTGTAGATGTATGGTATTATCAGGAGAGGGACTGTAGATCAGAGGCTTGGAGATAAATAATATAATAATATGCCATTTAGCAGACGCTTTTATCCAAAGCGGCTTACAGTCATGCGTGCATAATTTTTTTTTGTGTATGGGTGGTCCCCGGGGGGATCGAACCCACTACCTTGGCGTTACAAGCGCCGTGCTCTACCAGCTGAGCTACAGAGGACCACCCATAGAGATGTATAGTATTATCAGAAATGAATAAGATGGACGACATATTAAATGAATAAGATGGACGACATATTGCAACATATTGAAAAGCAGCTAAAAAAGGAATCCTCATAATCTTCCAAATGGAGGGTTGTAAGGCTGATGGTGCAGGTGGCATTTGGGCTGATGGTGCAGGTGGCATTTGGGCTGATGGTGACAGTGGATTACAGCATTTGGGCTGATGGTAACAGTGGGTTACAGCATTTGGGCTGATGGTGACAGTGGGTTACAGCATTCGGGCTGATGGTAACAGTGGGTTACAGCATTCAGGCTGATGGTGACAGTGGGTTACAGCATTCGGGCTGATGGTACAGTGGGTTACAGCATTTGGGCTGATGGTGACAGTGGGTTACAGCATTTGGGCTGATGGTGACAGTGGATTACAGCATTTGGGCTGATGGTGACAGTGGGTTACAGCATTTGGGCTGATGGTACAGTGGGTTACAGCATTCAGGCTGATGGTGACAGTGGGTTACAGCATTCAGGCTGATGGTGACAGTGGGTTACAGCATTCGGGCTGATGGTAACAGTGGGTTACAGCATTCAGGCTGATGGTGACAGTGGGTTACAGCATTCGGGCTGATGGTGACAGTGGGTTACAGCATTTGGGCTGATGGTAACAGTGGGTTACAGCATTTGGGCTGATGGTGACAGTGGGTTACAGCATTTGGGCTGATGGTGACAGTGGGTTACAGCATTCAGGCTGATGGTGACAGTGGGTTACAGCATTCAGGCTGATGGTGACAGTGGGTTACAGCATTCAGGCTGATGGTGACAGTGGGTTACAGCATTCAGGCTGATGGAGACAGTGGGTTACAGCATTCAGGCTGATGGTGACAGTGGGTTACAGCAGTGATAAAATATGCCCCATGTTTCTGAAGCTGCTGAGCTTCAGTCTAACTACCACAGCCTTCTGTCTATTGTCTCTGTGTCTCTGTCTTAGTAACTCTAAACCAAGACAACCGTGTGTTTACAGTATTGAATTTACAGTCGGAAAAAAGATGCCTGTGTTGTTCTGACTGTAGTCTCCTCTCTCTGTCTCTCTCTCTCTCTCAGTGGCTCCAGACTCAGGGAGTGACCACCGTCGTCACCCCCAGGGAGAGGACTCTGAAACGGGGGACAGATCCAGCTCGCAGGCCCTCAGATCACAACAGGCAGCCACGCTACTAGTGTCCCTGGTGTTGACGTTACTACTGACCACCCTACATGCACCCAGCTGGATTATCAGCCCCCTGCTGGACCCTCAAACACTTTGACTTCCTGTTATCTGAGGAAAGGGAAGGGAAGTCAAGAAAGAACCGTCTGAGGTGAGAGGGGACAAGAGAACCTCTAGACGTTCCGGAACTGGAACAGTTCCAGGAGACGGGATGTGATGTCAGACAGGAAGAGGATATCAATGGAGAGGAAAACAGAAACACTGACCTGTGAGGATAGAGACGTTCTGGCATCAGCTAGTATGGGGGGGGGGGACACACATTATAACACTGTGTTTATAGCATGGAGACAATCATACACACCTGACATTACGTTTCACTAACAACCTAATAATGAGATATTCAACGATGCTAATGTCACTGCCCTGAATTACTCCACTCCTCTTGAAAACTATTTTTTATCATGTAAAAAAACAACAATGTAATTGTATTTCATTGATAATATACGTGATGCATAGATGTGTGTATGTGGTAATATGCTTCAGCACTCATATTATTACAGGATGTCTGTCTGTGTTGTGGTACCATTCACCCTGTCTCTTTAAATACAGTTCCTCCATCTTTGTTGTGGTACCATTCACCCTGTCTCTTTAAATACAGTTCCTCCATCTTTGTTGTGGTACCATTCACCCTGTCTCTTTAAATACAGTTCCTCCATCTTTGTTTACCCTGTCTCTTTAAATACAGTTCCTCCATCTTTGTTGTGGTACCATTCACCCTGTCTCTTTAAATACAGTGTTGTACCATGTCACAGTTCCTCCATCTTTGTTGTGGTACCATTCCCCTGTCTCTTTAATAATACAGTTCCTCCATCTTTGTTGTGGTACGATCTTCTTTGTTGTGGTGTGGTTTAAATACAGTTCCTCCATTCACCCTCACCCTGTCTCTTTAAATACAGTTCCTCCATCTTTGTTGTGGTACCATTCACCCTGTCTCTTTAAATACAGTTCTTTGTTGTGGTACTTTAACCCTGTCTCTTTGTTCCTCCATCTTTGTTGTGGTACCATTCACCCTGTCTCTTTAAATACAGTCCTCCATCTTTGTTGTGGTACCATTCACCCTGTCTCTTTAAATACAGTTCCTCCATCTTTGTTGTGGTACCATTCACCCTGTCTCTTTAAATACAGTTCCTCCATCTTTGTTGTGGTACCATTCACCCTGTCTCTTTAAATACAGTTCCTCCATCTTTGTTGTGGTACCATTCACCCTGTCTCTTTAAATACAGTTCCTCCATCTTTGTTGTGGTACCATTCACCCTGTCTCATTAAATAAACTCTCACATAAATAAATGGTGGTTTCTTTAGATTGTTTACAGGCATTGTATAAGATAACAGTCCTTATAAATGAAAATAGTCTGTATTTCTGTCTTAGTTCACAGGAGGAAGATGGCGAAAACAAATTAACAAACCAATTACCACTACCCACCTCTCTCATTACAGACTCCTAGCACCAACCTCTCCCTGAGATTCTCATTACAGACACCTAGCACCTAGCACCCTGAGATTCTCATTACAGACACCTAGCACCTAGCACCCTGAGATTCTCATTACAGACACCTAGCACCCTGAGATTCTCATTACAGACACCTAGCACCCTGAGATTCTCAATACAGACACCTAGCACACTGAGATTCTCATTACAGACACCTAGCACCTAGCACCCTGAGATTCTCATTACAGACACCTAGCACCCTGAGATTCTCATTACAGACACCTAGCACCCTGAGATTCTCATTAGACACCTAGCACCCTGAGATTCTCATTACAGACACCTAGCACCCTGAGATTCTCATTACAGACACCTAGCACCCTGAGATTCTCATTACAGACACCTAGCACCCACCCTGAGATTCTCATTACAGACACCTAGCACCTAGCACCCTGAGATTCTCATTACAGACACCTAGCACCCTGAGATTCTCATTACAGACACCTAGCACCTAGCACCCTGAGATTCTCATTACAGACACCTAGCACCCTGAGATTCTCATTACAGACTCCTAGCACCCTGAGATTCTCATTACAGACACCTAGCACCCTGAGATTCTCATTACAGACTCCTAGCACCAACCTCTCCCTGAGATTCTCATTACAGACACCTAGCACCCTGAGATTCTCATTACAGACTCCTAGCACCAACCTCTCCCTGAGATTCTCATTACAGACACCTAGCACCCTGAGATTCTCATTACAGACACCTAGCACCTAGCACCCTGAGATTCTCATTACAGACACCTAGCACCTAGCACCCTGAGATTCTCATTACAGACACCTAGCACCCTGAGATTCTCATTACAGACACACCTAGCACCCTGAGATTCTCATTACAGACACCTAGCACCCTGAGATTCTCATTACAGACTCCTAGCACCCTGAGATTCTCATTACAGACACCTAGCACCCTGAGATTCATTTAATATAAAACCATTTTTTACAGAAGTGTTTGGGGTGAAAAAAAACAAGAAGAAAATGAAAAAGTATTACTAGTCTTTTATTTTACGTCCAAATGGGCCTCTGTAGTGGTCATTAGGATGTTGAAATGAACATTAACATTACAGTCAATGGGTACAGCAGGTGGAAAACATTAACATTACAGCAGGTGTAAGACATTAACATTACATTACATTTTAGTCATTTAGCAGACGCTCTTATCCAGAGCGACTTACAGTTAGTGAGTGCATACATTCTTTTTTCATTTTTCATACTGGCCCCCCATGGGAATCGAACCCACAACCTTGGCGCTGCAAACGCCATGCTCTACCAACTGAGCTACATCCCTGCCGGCCATTCCCTCCCCTACCCTGGACGACGCAGGGCCAATTGTGCGCCGCCCCATGGGTCTCCCGGTCGCGGCCGGCTACGACAGAGCCTGGATTCGAACCAGGATCTCTAGTGGCACAGCTAGCACTGCGATGCAGTGCCTTAGACCACTGCGCCACTCGGGAGACACATTACAGTCAGTGGGTACAGTAGGTGGAAAACATTAACATTACAGTCAATGGGTACAGTAGGTGCTTCCGGGTGTTTCCACTACAGAGGACATTTCTTGATAAACTCTTATTTAGCTGTTATTTCTTAAACAGTCCTGACAACTCACTTAATTATTCCTGAGATATTCACTTACTAGAAACAATGTGAATATCAAACTCACAGAAATGATCATTTAATAATTACACAATTTCCATTAAATGTGCTATTATTATTTTTTTTCAGAACCAGGAAGATAAAGTTGTCAAGGTCACACCCCCACACATTAAAAAGCCCAGAATGTCCTCTCAAAGGGACAGCAGGACTTGACAGTTGCTTGTATGGCCTCAGAGATACGGACCAAGAACTGATGAACACTAGAGGACAACAATGAACTGCTGGGTATCAGGAGGGGCAACAGGTGAACAACATAAAGAAGGTGGAAGTGGAGGGGGAGGAGGGGGGGAGAGGAGAGGAGAGGGGAGGAGAGGAGGGAGGGGGGGGGGGGGGAGAGGAGGGAGAGAGGAGGGGGGGGGGAGGAGAGAGAGAGAAGGAGGAGGGGGGAGAGGAGAGAGGAGGAGGAGAGGAGGAGGGGGGGAGGAGAGGAGGAGGGGGAGTGGAGGAGGAAGGAGGGGGGAGAGGAGGGGGGGAGGAGAGAGGAGGAGGAGGGGGAGGAGGAGGGGGGAGAGGGGGGGGAGAGGAGAGAGGAGGAGGAGGAGGAGGAGGGGGGGGAGGAGAGAGGAGGGGATGAGGAGGAGGAGGAGGAGGAGGAGAGAGGAGGGGAAGAGGAGGAGGAGGAGGGGAGAGAGAAGGAGGGGAGGAGAGGAGGGGAGGAGGAGGAGGAGGAGGGGAGGAGATGGAGAGAGATGAGGAGGGGAGGAGGGGATGGGGGAGGAGAGGAGGAGGGGAGGAGATGGAGAGAGAGGAGGGGGGAGGAGGAGAGAGGAGGAGAGGAGGAGGAAGGGAGAGAGGGGAGTGAAGGGAAGGGAAGTAGTGAGAGATTGGGTCAGTGATTTCAGTCTCTCCCCTCCGTCCCCAGAAACAGATTAGTTTCCCCAGGAGTCCATTATCTCCTTTCTAGCTCAATCCATCACTCCTCCTGTCCTCCTCTCTTTCACTCCACTTTACAGGGTGCTGTGAGGGTGCTGTGAGGGTGCTGTGAGGGTGCTGTATATAACTGGAGAGGAGACAGTAGGTCTGTCTATAACACTATTGGAACAGAGAGTTATGACAGTAGGTCTGTCTATAACACTATTGGAACAGAGAGTTATGACAGTAGGTCTGTCTATAACACTATTGGAACAGAGAGTTATGACAGTAGGTCTGTCTATAACACTATTGGAACAGAGAGTTATGACAGTAGGTCCGTCTATAACACTATTGGAACAGAGAGTTATGACAGTAGGTCTGTCTATAACACTATTGGAACAGAGAGTTATGACAGTAGGTCTGTCTATAACACTATTGGAACAGAGAGTTATGACAGTAGGTCTGTCTATAAACACTATTGGAACAGAGAGTTATGACAGTAGGTCCGTCTATAACACTATTGGAACAGAGAGTTATGACAGTAGGTCTGTCTATAACACTATTGGAACAGAGAGTTATGACAGTAGGTCTGTCTATAACACTATTGGAAACAGAGAGTTATGACAGTAGGTCTGTCTATAACACTATTGGAACAGAGAGTTATGACAGTAGGTCCGTCTATAACACTATTGGAACAGAGAGTTATGACAGTAGGTCTGTCTATAACACTATTGGAACAGAGAGTTATGACAGTAGGTCCGTCTATAACACTATTGGAACAGAGAGTTATGACAGTAGGTCTGTCTATAACACTATTGGAACAGAGAGTTATGACAGTAGGTCTGTCTATAACACTATTGGAACAGAGAGTTATGACAGTAGGTCTGTCTATAACACTATTGGAACAGAGAGTTATGACAGTAGGTCTGTCTATAACACTATTGGAACAGAGAGTTATGACAGTAGGTCTGTCTATAACACTATTGGAACAGAGAGTTATGACAGTAGGTCTGTCTATAACACTATTGGAACAGAGAGTTATGACAGTAGGTCTGTCTATAACACTATTGGAACAGAGAGTTATGACAGTAGGTCCGTCTATAACACTATTGGAACAGAGAGTTATGACAGCAGGTCTGTCTATAACACTATTGGAACAGAGAGTTATGTCAGTAGGTCTGTCTATAACACTATTGGAACAGAGAGTTATGACAGCAGGTCTGTCTATAACACTATTGGAACAGAGAGTTATGACAGTAGGTCTGTCTATAACACTATTGGAACAGAGAGTTATGACAGTAGGTCTGTCTATAACACTATTGGAACAGAGAGTTATGACAGTAGGTCTGTCTATAACACTATTGGAACAGAGAGTTATGACAGTAGGTCCGTCTATAACACTATTGGAACAGAGAGTTATGACAGTAGGTCTGTCTATAACACTATTGGAACAGAGAGTTATGACAGTAGGTCTGTCTATAACACTATTGGAACAGAGAGTTATGACAGTAGGTCTGTCTATAACACTATTGGAACAGAGAGTTATGACAGTAGGTCCGTCTATAACACTATTGGAACAGAGAGTTATGACAGTAGGTCCGTCTATAACACTATTGGAACAGAGAGTTATGACAGTAGGTCCGTCTATAACACTATTGGAACAGAGAGTTATGACAGTAGGTCTGTCTATAACACTATTGGAACAGAGAGTTATGACAGTAGGTCTGTCTATAACACTATTGGAACAGAGAGTTATGACAGTAGGTCTGTCTATAACACTATTGGAACAGAGAGTTATGACAGTAGGTGTGTCTATAACACTATTGGAACAGAGAGTTATGACAGTAGGTCTGTCTATAACACTATTGGAACAGAGAGTTATGACAGTAGGTCTGTCTATAACACTATTGGAACAGAGAGTTATGACAGTAGGTCTGTCTATAACACTATTGGAACAGAGAGTTATGACAGTAGGTCTGTCTATAACACTATTGGAACAGAGAGTTATGACAGTAGGTCTGTCTATAACACTATTGGAACAGAGAGTTATGACAGTAGGTCTGTCTATAACACTATTGGAACAGAGAGTTATGACAGTAGGTCTGTCTATAACACTATTGGAACAGAGAGTTATGACAGTAGGTCTGTCTATAACACTATTGGAACAGAGAGTTATGACAGTAGGTCCGTCTATAACACACTATTGGAACAGAGAGTTATGACAGTAGGTCCGTCTATAACACTATTGGAACAGAGAGTTATGACAGTAGGTCCGTCTATAACACTATTGGAACAGAGAGTTATGACAGTAGGTCCGTCTATAACACTATTGGAACAGAGAGTTATGACAGTAGGTCTGTCTATAACACTATTGGAACAGAGAGTTATGACAGTAGGTCTGTCTATAACACTATTGGAACAGAGAGTTATGACAGTAGGTCCGTCTATAACACTATTGGAACAGAGAGTTATGACAGTAGGTCTGTCTATAACACTATTGGAACAGAGAGTTATGACAGTAGGTCCGTCTATAACACTATTGGAACAGAGAGTTATGACAGTAGGTCTGTCTATAACACTATTGGAACAGAGTGTTTATGACAGTAGGTCTGTCTATAACACTATTGGAACAGAGAGTTATGACAGTAGGTCTGTCTATAACACTATTGGAACAGAGAGTTATGACAGTAGGTCCGTCTATAACACTATTGGAACAGAGAGTTATGACAGTAGGTCTGTCTATAACACTATTGGAACAGAGAGAGTTATGACAGTAGGTCAGTAGGTGTCTATAACACTATTGGAACAGAGAGTTATGACAGTAGGTCCGTCTATAACACTATTGGAACAGAGAGTTATGACAGTAGGTCTGTCTATAACACTATTGGAACAGAGAGTTATGACAGTAGGTCCGTCTATAACACTATTGAACAGAGAGTTATGACAGCAGGTCCGTCTATAACACTATTGGAACAGAGAGTTATGACAGTAGGTCTGTCTATAACACTATTGGAACAGAGAGTTATGACAGTAGGTCTGTCTATAACACTATTGGAACAGAGAGTTATGACAGTAGGTCCGTCTATAACACTATTGGAACAGAGAGTTATGACAGTAGGTCTGTCTATAACACTATTGGAACAGAGAGTTATGACAGTAGGTCCGTCTATAACACTATTGGAACAGAGAGTTATGACAGTAGGTCTGTCTATAACACTATTGGAACAGAGAGTTATGACAGTAGGTCTGTCTATAACACTATTGGAACAGAGAGTTATGACAGTAGGTCTGTCTATAACACTATTGGAACAGAGAGTTATGACAGTAGGTCTGTCTATAACACTATTGGAACAGAGAGTTATGACAGTAGGTCCGTCTATAACACTATTGGAACAGAGAGTTATGACAGTAGGTCCGTCTATAACACTATTGGAACAGAGAGTTATGACAGTAGGTCTATATATAACACTATTGGAACAGAGAGTTATGACAGTAGGTCCGTCTATAACACTATTGGAACAGAGAGTTATGACAGTAGGTCTATATATAACACTATTGGAACAGAGAGTTATGACAGTAGGTCTGTCTATAACACTATTGGAACAGAGAGTTATGACAGTAGGTCTATATATAACACTATTGGAACAGAGAGTTATGACAGTAGGTCCGTCTATAACACTATTGGAACAGAGAGTTATGACAGTAGGTCTGTCTATAACACTATTGGAACAGAGAGTTATGACAGTAGGTCCGTCTATAACACTATTGGAACAGAGAGTTATGACAGTAGGTCTGTCTATAACACTATTGGAACAGAGAGTTATGACAGTAGGTCCGTCTATAACACTATTGGAACAGAGAGTTATGACAGTAGGTCTATATATAACACTATTGGAACAGAGAGTTATGACAGTAGGTCCGTCTATAACACTATTGGAACAGAGAGTTATGACAGTAGGTCCGTCTATAACACTATTGGAACAGAGAGTTATGACAGTAGGTCCGTCTATAACACTATTGGAACAGAGAGTTATGACAGTAGGTCTATATATAACACTATTGGAACAGAGAGTTATGACAGTAGGTCTGTCTATATAACACTATTGGAACAGAGAGTTATGACAGTAGGTCTGTCTATAACACTATTGGAACAGAGAGTTATGACAGTAGGTCCGTCTATAACACTATTGGAACAGAGAGTTATGACAGTAGGTCTGTCTATAACACTATTGGAACAGAGAGTTATGACAGTAGGTCTGTCTATAACACTATTGGAACAGAGAGTTATGACAGTAGGTCTGTCTATAACACTATTGGAACAGAGAGTTATGACAGTAGGTCTGTCTATAACACTATTGGAACAGAGAGTTATGACAGTAGGTCTGTCTATAACACTATTGGAACAGAGAGTTATGACAGTAGGTCTGTCTATAACACTATTGGAACAGAGAGTTATGACAGTAGGTCTGTCTATAACACTATTGGAACAGAGAGTTATGACAGTAGGTCTGTCTATAACACTATTGGAACAGAGAGTTATGACAGTAGGTCCGTCTATAACACTATTGGAACAGAGAGTTATGACAGTAGGTCCGTCTATAACACTATTGGAACAGAGAGTTATGACAGTAGGTCTATCTATAACACTATTGGAACAGAGAGTTATGACAGTAGGTCCGTCTATAACACTATTGGAACAGAGAGTTATGACAGTAGGTCTGTCTATAACACTATTGGAACAGAGAGTTATGACAGTAGGTCCGTCTATAACACTATTGGAACAGAGAGTTATGACAGTAGGTCTGTCTATAACACTATTGGAACAGAGAGTTATGACAGTAGGTCTGTCTATAACACTATTGGAACAGAGAGTTATGACAGTAGGTCCGTCTATAACACTATTGGAACAGAGAGTTATGACAGTAGGTCTGTCTATAACACTATTGGAACAGAGAGTTATGACAGTAGGTCTATATATAACACTATTGGAACAGAGAGTTATGACAGTAGGTCTGTCTATAACACTATTGGAACAGAGAGTTATGACAGTAGGTCTGTCTATAACACTATTGGAACAGAGAGTTATGACAGTAGGTCTATATATAACACTATTGGAACAGAGAGTTATGACAGTAGGTCTGTCTATAACACTATTGGAACAGAGAGTTATGACAGTAGGTCTGTCTATAACACTATTGGAACAGAGAGTTATGACAGTAGGTGTGTCTATAACACTATTGGAACAGAGAGTTATGACAGTAGGTCTGTCTATAACACTATTGGAACAGAGAGTTATGACAGTAGGTCTGTCTATAACACTATTGGAACAGAGAGTTATGACAGTAGGTCTGTCTATAACACTATTGGAACAGAGAGTTATGACAGTAGGTCTGTCTATAACACTATTGGAACAGAGAGTTATGACAGTAGGTCCGTCTATAACACTATTGGAACAGAGAGTTATGACAGTAGGTCTGTCTATAACACTATTGGAACAGAGAGTTATGACAGTAGGTCTGTCTATAACACTATTGGAACAGAGAGTTATGACAGTAGGTCTATATATAACACTATTGGAACAGAGAGTTATGACAGTAGGTCTGTCTATAACACTATTGGAACAGAGAGTTATGACAGTAGGTCCGTCTATAACACTATTGGAACAGAGAGTTATGACAGTAGGTCTGTCTATAACACTATTGGAACAGAGAGTTATGACAGTAGGTCTGTCTATAACACTATTGGAACAGAGAGTTATGACAGTAGGTCCGTCTATAACACTATTGGAACAGAGAGTTATGACAGTAGGTCTGTCTATAACACTATTGGAACAGAGAGTTATGACAGTAGGTCCGTCTATAACACTATTGGAACAGAGAGTTATGACAGTAGGTCTGTCTATAACACTATTGGAACAGAGAGTTATGTCAGTAGGTCTGTCTATAACACTATTGGAACAGAGAGTTATGACAGCAGGTCTGTCTATAACACTATTGGAACAGAGAGTTATGACAGTAGGTCTGTCTATAACACTATTGGAACAGAGAGTTATGACAGTAGGTCCGTCTATAACACTATTGGAACAGAGAGTTATGACAGGGCAGGTCTGTCTATAACACTATTGGAACAGAGAGTTATGACAGTAGGTCTGTCTATAACACTATTGGAACAGAGAGTTATGACAGTAGGTCCGTCTATAACACTATTGGAACAGAGAGTTATGACAGTAGGTCTGTCTATAACACTATTGGAACAGAGAGTTATGACAGTAGGTCTGTCTATAACACTATTGGAACAGAGAGTTATGACAGTAGGTCCGTCTATAACACTATTGGAACAGAGAGTTATGACAGTAGGTCCGTCTATAACACTATTGGAACAGAGAGTTATGACAGTAGGTCCGTCTATAACACTATTGGAACAGAGAGTTATGACAGTAGGTCTGTCTATAACACTATTGGAACAGAGAGTTATGACAGTAGGTCCGTCTATAACACTATTGGAACAGAGAGTTATGACAGTAGGTCTGTCTATAACACTATTGGAACAGAGAGTTATGACAGTAGGTCTGTCTATAACACTATTGGAACAGAGAGTTATGACAGTAGGTCTGTCTATAACACTATTGGAACAGAGAGTTATGACAGCAGGTCTGTCTATAACACTATTGGAACAGAGAGTTATGACAGTAGGTCTGTCTATAACACTATTGGAACAGAGAGTTATGACAGTAGGTCTATATATAACACTATTGGAACAGAGAGTTTATGACAGTAGGTCTGTCTATAACACTATTGGAACAGAGAGTTATGACAGTAGGTCTGTCTATAACACTATTGGAACAGAGAGTTATGACAGTAGGTCTATATATAACACTATTGGAACAGAGAGTTATGACAGTAGGTCTGTCTATAACACTATTGGAACAGAGAGTTATGACAGTAGGTCCGTCTATAACACTATTGGAACAGAGAGTTATGACAGTAGGTCTGTCTATAACACTATTGGAACAGAGAGTTATGACAGTAGGTCTGTCTATAACACTATTGGAACAGAGAGTTATGACAGTAGGTCTATATATAACACTATTGGAACAGAGAGTTATGACAGTAGGTCTATATATAACACTATTGGAACAGAGAGTTATGACAGTAGGTCTATATATAACACTATTGGAACAGAGAGTTATGACAGTAGGTCTATATATAACACTATTGGAACAGAGAGTTATGACAGTAGGTCTATATATAACACTATTGGAACAGAGAGTTATGACAGTAGGTCTATATATAACACTATTGGAACAGAGAGTTATGACAGTAGGTGTGTCTATAACACTATTGGAACAGAGAGTTATGACAGTAGGTCTATATATAACACTATTGGAACAGAGAGTTATGACAGTAGGTCTATATATAACACTATTGGAACAGAGAGTTATGACAGTAGGTCTATATATATAACACTATTGGAACAGAGAGTTATGACAGTAGGTCTATCTATAACACTATTGGAACAGAGAGTTATGACAGTAGGTCCGTCTATAACACTATTGGAACAGAGAGTTATGACAGTAGGTCTGTCTATAACACTATTGGAACAGAGAGTTATGACAGTAGGTCTGTCTATAACACTATTGGAACAGAGAGTTATGACAGTAGGTCTGTCTATAACACTATTGGAACAGAGAGTTATGACAGTAGGTCTGTCTATAACACTATTGGAACAGAGAGTTATGACAGTAGGTCCGTCTATAACACTATTGGAACAGAGAGTTATGACAGTAGGTCCGTCTATAACACTATTGGAACAGAGAGTTATGACAGTAGGTCTATATATAACACTATTGGAACAGAGAGTTATGACAGTAGGTCTGTCTATAACACTATTGGAACAGAGAGTTATGACAGTAGGTCTATCTATAACACTATTGGAACAGAGAGTTATGACAGTAGGTCTGTCTATAACACTATTGGAACAGAGAGTTATGACAGTAGGTCTGTCTATAACACTATTGGAACAGAGAGTTATGACAGTAGGTCCGTCTATAACACTATTGGAACAGAGAGTTATGACAGTAGGTCTGTCTATAACACTATTGGAACAGAGAGTTATGACAGTAGGTCTGTCTATAACACTATTGGAACAGAGAGTTATGACAGTAGGTCTGTCTATAACACTATTGGAACAGAGAGTTATGACAGTAGGTCTGTCTATAACACTATTGGAACAGAGAGTTATGACAGTAGGTCCGTCTATAACACTATTGGAACAGAGAGTTATGACAGTAGGTCTGTCTATAACACTATTGGAACAGAGAGTTATGACAGTAGGTCTGTCTATAACACTATTGGAACAGAGAGTTATGACAGTAGGTCTATCTATAACACTATTGGAACAGAGAGTTATGACAGTAGGTCTGTCTATAACACTATTGGAACAGAGAGTTATGACAGTAGGTCCGTCTATAACACTATTGGAACAGAGAGTTATGACAGTAGGTCTGTCTATAACACTATTGGAACAGAGAGTTATGACAGTAGGTCCGTCTATAACACTATTGGAACAGAGAGAGTTATGACAGTAGGTCTGTCTATAACACTATTGGAACAGAGAGTTATGACAGTAGGTCTGTCTATAACACTATTGGAACAGAGAGTTATGACAGTAGGTCTGTCTATAACACTATTGGAACAGAGAGTTATGACAGTAGGTCTGTCTATAACACTATTGGAACAGAGAGTTATGACAGTAGGTCTGTCTATAACACTATTGGAACAGAGAGTTATGACAGTAGGTCTGTCTATAACACTATTGGAACAGAGAGTTATGACAGTAGGTCTGTCTATAACACTATTGGAACAGAGAGTTATGACAGTAGGTCCGTCTATAACACTATTGGAACAGAGAGTTATGACAGTAGGTCTGTCTATAACACTATTGGAACAGAGAGTTATGACAGTAGGTCTGTCTATAACACTATTGGAACAGAGAGTTATGACAGTAGGTCTGTCTATAACACTATTGGAACAGAGAGTTATGACAGTAGGTCTGTCTATAACACTATTGGAACAGAGAGTTATGACAGTAGGTCTGTCTATAACACTATTGGAACAGAGAGTTATGACAGTAGGTCTGTCTATAACACTATTGGAACAGAGAGTTATGACAGTAGGTCCGTCTATAACACTATTGGAACAGAGAGTTATGACAGTAGGTCTGTCTATAACACTATTGGAACAGAGAGTTATGACAGTAGGTCTGTCTATAACACTATTGGAACAGAGAGTTATGACAGTAGGTCCGTCTATAACACTATTGGAACAGAGAGTTATGACAGTAGGTCTGTCTATAACACTATTGGAACAGAGAGTTATGACAGTAGGTCTGTCTATAACACTATTGGAACAGAGAGTTATGACAGTAGGTCCGTCTATAACACTATTGGAACAGAGAGTTATGACAGTAGGTCCGTCTATAACACTATTGGAACAGAGAGTTATGACAGTAGGTCCGTCTATAACACTATTGGAACAGAGAGTTATGACAGTAGGTCTGTCTATAACACTATTGGAACAGAGAGTTATGACAGTAGGTCCGTCTATAACACTATTGGAACAGAGAGTTATGACAGTAGGTCTGTCTATAACACTATTGGAACAGAGAGTTATGACAGTAGGTCTGTCTATAACACTATTGGAACAGAGAGTTATGACAGTAGGTCTGTCTATAACACTATTGGAACAGAGAGTTATGACAGTAGGTCTGTCTATAACACTATTGGAACAGAGAGTTATGACAGTAGGTCTGTCTATAACACTATTGGAACAGAGAGTTATGACAGTAGGTCTGTCTATAACACTATTGGAACAGAGAGTTATGACAGTAGGTCTGTCTATAACACTATTGGAACAGAGAGTTATGACAGTAGGTCTGTCTATAACACTATTGGAACAGAGAGTTATGACAGTAGGTCTATATATAACACTATTGGAACAGAGAGTTATGACAGTAGGTCCGTCTATAACACTATTGGAACAGAGAGTTATGACAGTAGGTCCGTCTATAACACTATTGGAACAGAGAGTTATGACAGTAGGTCTGTCTATAACACTATTGGAACAGAGAGTTATGACAGTAGGTCTGTCTATAACACTATTGGAACAGAGAGTTATGACAGTAGGTCCGTATATAACACTATTGGAACAGAGAGTTATGACAGTAGGTCTATCTATAACACTATTGGAACAGAGAGTTATGACAGTAGGTCTGTCTATAACACTATTGGAACAGAGAGTTTATGACAGTAGGTCTCTATCTATAACACTATTGGAACAGAGAGTTATGACAGTAGGTCTGTCTATAACACTATTGGAACAGAGAGTTATGACAGTAGGTCTGTCTATAACACTATTGGAACAGAGAGTTATGACAGTAGGTCCGTCTATAACACTATTGGAACAGAGAGTTATGACAGTAGGTCTATCTATAACACTATTGGAACAGAGAGTTATGACAGTAGGTCTGTCTATAACACTATTGGAACAGAGAGTTATGACAGTAGGTCTCTATATCTATAACACACTATTGGAACAGAGAGTTATGACAGTAGGTCTGTCTATAACACTATTGGAACAGAGAGTTATGACAGTAGGTCCGTCTATAACACTATTGGAACAGAGAGTTATGACAGTAGGTCTGTCTATAACACTATTGGAACAGAGAGTTATGACAGTAGGTCTGTCTATAACACTATTGGAACAGAGAGTTATGACAGTAGGTCTGTCTATAACACTATTGGAACAGAGAGTTATGACAGTAGGTCTGTCTATAACACTATTGGAACAGAGAGTTATGACAGTAGGTCCGTCTATAACACTATTGGAACAGAGAGTTATGACAGTAGGTCCGTCTATAACACTATTGGAACAGAGAGTTATGACAGTAGGTCTGTCTATAACACTATTGGAACAGAGAGTTATGACAGTAGGTCTGTCTATAACACTATTGGAACAGAGAGTTATGACAGTAGGTCTGTCTATAACACTATTGGAACAGAGAGTTATGACAGTAGGTCTGTCTATAACACTATTGGAACAGAGAGTTATGACAGTAGGTCCGTCTATAACACTATTGGAACAGAGAGTTATGACAGTAGGTCCGTCTATAACACTATTGGAACAGAGAGTTATGACAGTAGGTCTGTCTATAACACTATTGGAACAGAGAGTTATGACAGTAGGTCTGTCTATAACACTATTGGAACAGAGAGTTATGACAGTAGGTCTGTCTATAACACTATTGGAACAGAGAGTTATGACAGTAGGTCTGTCTATAACACTATTGGAACAGAGAGTTATGACAGTAGGTCTGTCTATAACACTATTGGAACAGAGAGTTATGACAGTAGGTCTGTCTATAACACTATTGGAACAGAGAGTTATGACAGTAGGTCTGTCTATAACACTATTGGAACAGAGAGTTATGACAGTAGGTCCGTCTATAACACTATTGGAACAGAGAGTTATGACAGTAGGTCTGTCTATAACACTATTGGAACAGAGAGTTATGACAGTAGGTCTGTCTATAACACTATTGGAACAGAGAGTTATGACAGTAGGTCCGTCTATAACACTATTGGAACAGAGAGTTATGACAGTAGGTCCGTCTATAACACTATTGGAACAGAGAGTTATGACAGTAGGTCCGTCTATAACACTATTGGAACAGAGAGTTATGACAGTAGGTCCGTCTATAACACTATTGGAACAGAGAGTTATGACAGTAGGTCTGTCTATAACACTATTGGAACAGAGAGTTATGACAGTAGGTCCGTCTATAACACTATTGGAACAGAGAGTTATGACAGTAGGTCTGTCTATAACACTATTGGAACAGAGAGTTATGACAGTAGGTCCGTCTATAACACTATTGGAACAGAGAGTTATGACAGTAGGTCTGTCTATAACACTATTGGAACAGAGAGTTATGACAGTAGGTCTGTCTATAACACTATTGGAACAGAGAGTTATGACAGTAGGTCTGTCTATAACACTATTGGAACAGAGAGTTATGACAGTAGGTCTGTCTATAACACTATTGGAACAGAGAGTTATGACAGTAGGTCTGTCTATAACACTATTGGAACAGAGAGTTATGACAGTAGGTCCGTCTATAACACTATTGGAACAGAGAGTTATGACAGTAGGTCCGTCTATAACACTATTGGAACAGAGAGTTATGACAGTAGGTCTGTCTATAACACTATTGGAACAGAGAGTTATGACAGTAGGTCTGTCTATAACACTATTGGAACAGAGAGTTATGACAGTAGGTCCGTCTATAACACTATTGGAACAGAGAGTTATGACAGTAGGTCCGTCTATAACACTATTGGAACAGAGAGTTATGACAGTAGGTCTGTCTATAACACTATTGGAACAGAGAGTTATGACAGTAGGTCCGTCTATAACACTATTGGAACAGAGAGTTATGACAGTAGGTCTGTCTATAACACTATTGGAACAGAGAGTTATGACAGTAGGTCCGTCTATAACACTATTGGAACAGAGAGTTATGACAGTAGGTCTGTCTATAACACTATTGGAACAGAGAGTTATGACAGTAGGTCTGTCTATAACACTATTGGAACAGAGAGTTATGACAGTAGGTCCGTCTATAACACTATTGGAACAGAGAGTTATGACAGTAGGTCCGTCTATAACACTATTGGAACAGAGAGTTATGACAGTAGGTCCGTCTATAACACTATTGGAACAGAGAGTTATGACAGTAGGTCCGTCTATAACACTATTGGAACAGAGAGTTATGACAGTAGGTCTGTCTATAACACTATTGGAACAGAGAGTTATGACAGTAGGTCCGTCTATAACACTATTGGAACAGAGAGTTATGACAGTAGGTCCGTCTATAACACTATTGGAACAGAGAGTTATGACAGTAGGTCCGTCTATAACACTATTGGAACAGAGAGTTATGACAGTAGGTCTGTCTATAACACTATTGGAACAGAGAGTTATGACAGTAGGTCTGTCTATAACACTATTGGAACAGAGAGTTATGACAGTAGGTCCGTCTATAACACTATTGGAACAGAGAGTTATGACAGTAGGTCCGTCTATAACACTATTGGAACAGAGAGTTATGACAGTAGGTCCGTCTATAACACTATTGGAACAGAGAGTTATGACAGTAGGTCTGTCTATAACACTATTGGAACAGAGAGTTATGACAGTAGGTCCGTCTATAACACTATTGGAACAGAGAGTTATGACAGTAGGTCCGTCTATAACACTATTGGAACAGAGAGTTTATGACAGTAGGTCCGTCTATAACACTATTGGAACAGAGAGTTATGACAGTAGGTCCGTCTATAACACTATTGGAACAGAGAGTTATGACAGTAGGTCCGTCTATAACACTATTGGAACAGAGAGTTATGACAGTAGGTCCGTCTATAACACTATTGGAACAGAGAGTTATGACAGTAGTCCGTCTATAACACTATTGGAACAGAGAGTTATGACAGTAGGTCTGTCTATAACACTATTGGAACAGAGAGTTATGACAGTAGGTCGTCTATAACACTATTGGAACAGAGAGTTATGACAGTAGGTCTGTCTATAACACTATTGGAACAGAGAGTTATGACAGTAGGTCTGTCTATAACACTATTGGAACAGAGAGTTATGACAGTAGGTCTGTCTATAACACTATTGGAACAGAGAGTTATGACAGTAGGTCCGTCTATAACACTATTGGAACAGAGAGTTATGACAGTAGGTCTGTCTATAACACTATTGGAACAGAGAGTTATGACAGTAGGTCTGTCTATATACACTATTGGAACAGAGAGTTATGACAGTAGGTCTGTCTATAACACTATTGGAACAGAGAGTTATGACAGTAGGTCTGTCTATAACACTATTGGAACAGAGAGTTATGACAGTAGGTCCGTCTATAACACTATTGGAACAGAGAGTTATGACAGTAGGTCTATCTATAACACTATTGGAACAGAGAGTTATGACAGTAGGTCTGTCTATAACACTATTGGAACAGAGAGTTATGACAGTAGGTCCGTCTATAACACTATTGGAACAGAGAGTTATGACAGTAGGTCTGTCTATAACACTATTGGAACAGAGAGTTATGACAGTAGGTCTGTCTATAACACTATTGGAACAGAGAGTTATGACAGTAGGTCTGTCTATAACACTATTGGAACAGAGAGTTATGACAGTAGGTCCGTCTATAACACTATTGGAACAGAGAGTTATGACAGTAGGTCCGTCTATAACACTATTGGAACAGAGAGTTATGACAGTAGGTCTGTCTATAACACTATTGGAACAGAGAGTTATGACAGTAGGTCCGTCTATAACACTATTGGAACAGAGAGTTATGACAGTAGGTCTGTCTATAACACTATTGGAACAGAGAGTTATGACAGTAGGTCCGTCTATAACACTATTGGAACAGAGAGTTATGACAGTAGGTCTCTATCTATAACACTATTGGAACAGAGAGTTATGACAGTAGGTCTGTCTATAACACTATTGGAACAGAGAGTTATGACAGTAGGTCTGTCTATAACACTATTGGAACAGAGAGTTATGACAGTAGGTCCGTCTATAACACTATTGGAACAGAGAGTTATGACAGTAGGTCTGTCTATAACACTATTGGAACAGAGAGTTATGACAGTAGGTCCGTCTATAACACTATTGGAACAGAGAGTTATGACAGTAGGTCTGTCTATAACACTATTGGAACAGAGAGTTATGACAGTAGGTCTGTCTATAACACTATTGGAACAGAGAGTTATGACAGTAGGTCTGTCTATAACACTATTGGAACAGAGAGTTTATGACAGTAGGTCTGTCTATAACACTATTGGAACAGAGAGTTATGACAGTAGGTCTGTCTATAACACTATTGGAACAGAGAGTTATGACAGTAGGTCCGTCTATAACACTATTGGAACAGAGAGTTATGACAGTAGGTCCGTCTATAACACTATTGGAACAGAGAGTTATGACAGTAGGTGTGTCTATAACACTATTGGAACAGAGAGTTATGACAGTAGGTCCGTCTATAACACTATTGGAACAGAGAGTTATGACAGTAGGTCCGTCTATAACACTATTGGAACAGAGAGTTATGACAGTAGGTCTGTCTATAACACTATTGGAACAGAGAGTTATGACAGTAGGTCCGTCTATAACACTATTGGAACAGAGAGTTATGACAGTAGGTCCGTCTATAACACTATTGGAACAGAGAGTTATGACAGTAGGTCTGTCTATAACACTATTGGAACAGAGAGTTATGACAGTAGGTCTCCGTCTATAACACTATTGGAACAGAGAGTTATGACAGTAGGTCTGTCTATAACACTATTGGAACAGAGAGTTATGACAGTAGGTCTGTCTATAACACTATTGGAACAGAGAGTTATGACAGTAGGTCTGTCTATAACACTATTGGAACAGAGAGTTATGACAGTAGGTCCGTCTATAACACTATTGGAACAGAGAGTTATGACAGTAGGTCTGTCTATAACACTATTGGAACAGAGAGTTATGACAGTAGGTCTGTCTATAACACTATTGGAACAGAGAGTTATGACAGTAGGTCCGTCTATAACACTATTGGAACAGAGAGTTATGACAGTAGGTCTGTCTATAACACTATTGGAACAGAGAGTTATGACAGTAGGTCCGTCTATAACACTATTGGAACAGAGAGTTATGACAGTAGGTCCGTCTATAACACTATTGGAACAGAGAGTTATGACAGTAGGTCTGTCTATAACACTATTGGAACAGAGAGTTATGACAGTAGGTCTGTCTATAACACTATTGGAACAGAGAGTTATGACAGTAGGTCCGTCTATAACACTATTGGAACAGAGAGTTATGACAGTAGGTCCGTCTATAACACTATTGGAACAGAGAGTTATGACAGTAGGTCTGTCTATAACACTATTGGAACAGAGAGTTATGACAGTAGGTCTGTCTATAACACTATTGGAACAGAGAGTTATGACAGTAGGTCTGTCTATAACACTATTGGAACAGAGAGTTATGACAGTAGGTCTGTCTATAACACTATTGGAACAGAGAGTTATGACAGTAGGTCTGTCTATAACACTATTGGAACAGAGAGTTATGACAGTAGGTCTGTCTATAACACTATTGGAACAGAGAGTTATGACAGTAGGTCTGTCTATAACACTATTGGAACAGAGAGTTATGACAGTAGGTCCGTCTATAACACTATTGGAACAGAGAGTTATGACAGTAGGTCCGTCTATAACACTATTGGAACAGAGAGTTATGACAGTAGGTCCGTCTATAACACTATTGGAACAGAGAGTTATGACAGTAGGTCTGTCTATAACACTATTGGAACAGAGAGTTATGACAGTAGGTCTGTCTATAACACTATTGGAACAGAGAGTTATGACAGTAGGTCTGTCTATAACACTATTGGAACAGAGAGTTATGACAGTAGGTCCGTCTATAACACTATTGGAACAGAGAGTTATGACAGTAGGTCCGTCTATAACACTATTGGAACAGAGAGTTATGACAGTAGGTCTGTCTATAACACTATTGGAACAGAGAGTTATGACAGTAGGTCCGTCTATAACACTATTGGAACAGAGAGTTATGACAGTAGGTCTGTCTATAACACTATTGGAACAGAGAGTTATGACAGTAGGTCCGTCTATAACACTATTGGAACAGAGAGTTATGACAGTAGGTCTGTCTATAACACTATTGGAACAGAGAGTTATGACAGTAGGTCTGTCTATAACACTATTGGAACAGAGAGTTATGACAGTAGGTCTGTCTATAACACTATTGGAACAGAGAGTTATGACAGTAGGTCCGTCTATAACACTATTGGAACAGAGAGTTATGACAGTAGGTCTGTCTATAACACTATTGGAACAGAGAGTTATGACAGTAGGTCTGTCTATAACACTATTGGAACAGAGAGTTATGACAGTAGGTCTGTCTATAACACTATTGGAACAGAGAGTTATGACAGTAGGTCCGTCTATAACACTATTGGAACAGAGAGTTATGACAGTAGGTCTGTCTATAACACTATTGGAACAGAGAGTTATGACAGTAGGTCCGTCTATAACACTATTGGAACAGAGAGTTATGACAGTAGGTCTGTCTATAACACTATTGGAACAGAGAGTTATGACAGTAGGTCTGTCTATAACACTATTGGAACAGAGAGTTATGACAGTAGGTCCGTCTATAACACTATTGGAACAGAGAGTTATGACAGTAGGTCTGTCTATAACACTATTGGAACAGAGAGTTATGACAGTAGGTCTGTCTATAACACTATTGGAACAGAGAGTTATGACAGTAGGTCTGTCTATAACACTATTGGAACAGAGAGTTATGACAGTAGGTCCGTCTATAACACTATTGGAACAGAGAGTTATGACAGTAGGTCCGTCTATAACACTATTGGAACAGAGAGTTATGACAGTAGGTCTGTCTATAACACTATTGGAACAGAGAGTTATGACAGTAGGTCTGTCTATAACACTATTGGAACAGAGAGTTATGACAGTAGGTCTGTCTATAACACTATTGGAACAGAGAGTTATGACAGTAGGTCCGTCTATAACACTATTGGAACAGAGAGTTATGACAGTAGGTCTGTCTATAACACTATTGGAACAGAGAGTTATGACAGTAGGTCTGTCTATAACACTATTGGAACAGAGAGTTATGACAGTAGGTCCGTCTATAACACTATTGGAACAGAGAGTTATGACAGTAGGTCTGTCTATAACACTATTGGAACAGAGAGTTTATGACAGTAGGTCTGTCTATAACACTATTGGAACAGAGAGTTATGACAGTAGGTCTGTCTATAACACTATTGGAACAGAGAGTTATGACAGTAGGTCCGTCTATAACACTATTGGAACAGAGAGTTATGACAGTAGGTCCGTCTATAACACTATTGGAACAGAGAGTTATGACAGTAGGTCTGTCTATAACACTATTGGAACAGAGAGTTATGACAGTAGGTCCGTCTATAACACTATTGGAACAGAGAGTTATGACAGTAGGTCTGTCTATAACACTATTGGAACAGAGAGTTATGACAGTAGGTCCGTCTATAACACTATTGGAACAGAGAGTTATGACAGTAGGTCTATCTATAACACTATTGGAACAGAGAGTTATGACAGTAGGTCTGTCTATAACACTATTGGAACAGAGAGTTATGACAGTAGGTCTGTCTATAACACTATTGGAACAGAGAGTTATGACAGTAGGTCCGTCTATAACACTATTGGAACAGAGAGTTATGACAGTAGGTCTGTCTATAACACTATTGGAACAGAGAGTTATGACAGTAGGTCCGTCTATAACACTATTGGAACAGAGAGTTATGACAGTAGGTCTGTCTATAACACTATTGGAACAGAGAGTTATGACAGTAGGTCTGTCTATAACACTATTGGAACAGAGAGTTATGACAGTAGGTCTGTCTATAACACTATTGGAACAGAGAGTTATGACAGTAGGTCTGTCTATAACACTATTGGAACAGAGAGTTATGACAGTAGGTCTGTCTATAACACTATTGGAACAGAGAGTTATGACAGTAGGTCTGTCTATAACACTATTGGAACAGAGAGTTATGACAGTAGGTCCGTCTATAACACTATTGGAACAGAGAGTTATGACAGTAGGTCTGTCTATAACACTATTGGAACAGAGAGTTATGACAGTAGGTCTGTCTATAACACTATTGGAACAGAGAGTTATGACAGTAGGTCTGTCTATAACACTATTGGAACAGAGAGTTATGACAGTAGGTCCGTCTATAACACTATTGGAACAGAGAGTTATGACAGTAGGTCTGTCTATAACACTATTGGAACAGAGAGTTATGACAGTAGGTCCGTCTATAACACTATTGGAACAGAGAGTTATGACAGTAGGTCCGTCTATAACACTATTGGAACAGAGAGTTATGACAGTAGGTCTGTCTATAACACTATTGGAACAGAGAGTTATGACAGTAGGTCTGTCTATAACACTATTGGAACAGAGAGTTATGACAGTAGGTCTGTCTATAACACTATTGGAACAGAGAGTTATGACAGTAGGTCTATCTATAACACTATTGGAACAGAGAGTTATGACAGTAGGTCTGTCTATAACACTATTGGAACAGAGAGTTATGACAGTAGGTCTGTCTATAACACTATTGGAACAGAGAGTTATGACAGTAGGTCTGTCTATAAACACTATTGGAACAGAGAGTTATGACAGTAGGTCCGTCTATAACACTATTGGAACAGAGAGTTATGACAGTAGGTCTGTCTATAACACTATTGGAACAGAGAGTTATGACAGTAGGTCTGTCTATAACACTATTGGAACAGAGAGTTATGACAGTAGGTCTGTCTATAACACTATTGGAACAGAGAGTTATGACAGTAGGTCTGTCTATAACACTATTGGAACAGAGAGTTATGACAGTAGGTCCGTCTATAACACTATTGGAACAGAGAGTTATGTCCAGTTATATAATCGTCTGACTGGACTCCAAAATATCACTATTTTTAAAACAAGCCGTAGAAAGTTGGTTGCAATTTCAGTTTAATCCACCAGAAACGACCGAACAAATAATACAACTATTATGGTTAAACTCAAATATACTCATATGTGGAAATGTCTGCTCTGCCCAACATTACAACCAACTAATTGCAGCGTTACCACAAAAATGGAGGAGGCAAGTGGAAAGGGGAAAAAGGAAGGAACTTGTCTGTCGGCTTTAAACACCAAAATTGGTTAAAGAACATTGTGATGAATAAAAAACTATACCAGGTTAAGGACCAAAATATTGAGAGCCGCGGTCCCGTACAGATTGCAAAATAGTTGGGAAGAGATTTTCAATGTACCAATTCCATGGCACATAGTTTATGAACTGATTCACAAAACGACATCGGATTCAAAACTTAGAATTTTTCAATTTAAACGATTACATAATATTCTTGCAACCAATAGAATGTTATTTATATGGGGGATACAACCATCCCAGCTCTGCAGATTTTGCTGCGAAGAGACAGAATCATTAGATCATTTGTTTTGGTACTGTCCATTTGTAGCTTGTTTTTGGTCGCAGGTCCAGGAATGGCTGAAGGATTGCAACATTTACCTGGAGAAAACTCTGTAAATAGCACTGCTGGGTGATTTAAAAAGTCATAGTCAATCGATCAATAATATAAATAATACTTTTAGCAAATATGTTTATCTTTAATTGACAATCTGTAGAAACTATGAGAATAGAAAGGTTCAGAACTTTTGTGAAACATCACAGCACAGTTAAAAACATACGGCAAATAGAAATCAAAACTGGATGGTGTTCAGAGACAGATGGGAGGGGTTGAGGGTAGCTGAAGAATGGGATTAAAAAAAAAAAACGTGGTCCTCTGTAAATTGGTATAACTATTGTAAAATACACAAAAATTGTGTCCATAAAAAGCGTCTAAATATAGTATGTAAAATAAGCTGGATAGTATGTAGAAGCCTAAGTGTTGTTGTCCATTAGTTTACTCCAATTAGGGGAGGGGTGGTAGGGTTAGGGGAAAATAATAAAGGAAATATATATTTTTAAAGGATATATATCTACAAAAAATATATATGGGGGATTGGAAATTATGCAGACAATTACATTGATGGAAGCTACAATCTATCTGCAATATTAAAGCTGATCTACCCCCTAGACGGGGGGGGGGGGGGGGGATTCTACCATTGTTAACCGCAGGCCCCCGGGGGGGGGGGGGGGGGGGGGGGGGAGGGGCCCCCGGGGGATTCTACCATTGTTAACCGCAGGCCCCCGGGGGAGGGGGGGGGGGGGGGATTCTACCATTGTTAACCGCAGGCCCCCGGGGGGGGGGGGGGATTCTACCATTGTTAACCGCAGGCCCCCGGGGGAGGGGGGGGGGGGGGGGGATTCTATTCTACCATTGTTAACCGCAGGCCCCCGGGGAGGGGGAGGAGCTCAGTAAGGACTGAGGAGCCCTACTGGATACCTCATCATGAATATTCACCAAACCTCCAACAACATCTACAAGGAAGAATAAAAATATGACTTTATTGTCATTGTCTGATCAGAGAGATGTGTTTCTGTGTGTTTAACTCAGGTTCAGCAGCCTTAGTCTGGACGACAGGATCAAATCCAATCAAATCTTATTTGTCACATACACGTGTTTACCAGATGTTATAGCGGGTGTAGCGAAATGCTTATCAAATATGATGTAAAAAATAATACATTAAAAAATATATATATATAATACTTGCAAAGTTTCCTAAGAGCTAGTCGCGAGGCCGCCATCTTCGTCGGCGCCAGAACATTGAAGGACAATATCGCCTGAGTCACGAACATCTTTTCATGTTTATCGCTGAACGCCAGGCGCCATGGAAACGAGGCTTCTGAACGCCAGGCTAGGCGCCATGGAAACGAGGCTTCTGAACGCCAGGCTAGGCGCCATGGAAACGAGGCTTCTGAACGCCAGGCTAGGCGCCATGGAAACGAGGCTTCTGAACGCAGGCTAGGCGCCATGGAAACGAGACATACAGCTTCAGCAGCCAGGCTAACAGGGGATCGCTTCATGGACGGAGACATAGGTGTCATGGAAGCGAGCCAGGTCATAGGCGGATCCTGGATTCAAAGCATAGAGCACAAAACAAAGCACAGTGCGCCGCCGTAGTCATAATCTGGACGGAGACATACAGCCCTGGTGTCAGGACAGCAGAGCGGCAGGTCAACAGTGGATCCTCTCATGGGACTAAATACAGCTGGGTCCTGAGCGGCAGGTCAATAGTAACGGAGTATAACTGAGAGGGATTTATTGAGGGATGATCCGGGTGTTATTTTCATGGGGAGACATACAGCCCTGGTGTCAACTAGAGCGGCATTTATAGAGAGATTTTCATGACCGGGTGTTATTTTGGGGGGTGTTGAACTGAGAGAGATTTATTGAGGGATGATCCGGGTGTTATTTTGGGGTGTTGAACTGAGAGAGATTTATTGAGGGATGATCCGGGTGTTATTTTGGGGGTGTTGAACTGAGAGGGATTATTAGTGATGATCCGGGGTGTTGAAACTGGAATATTTATTGGGGGTGAACTGAGAGGGATTTATTGAGGGATGATCCGGGTGTTATTTTGGGGGTGTTGAACTGAGAGAGATTTATTGAGGGATGATCCGGGTGTTATTTTGGGGGTGTTGAACTGAGAGAGATTTATTGAGGGATGATCCGGGTGTTATTTTGGGGGTGTTGTTATGAGAGCGACTGAGAGAGATTTATTGAGTGATGATCCGGGCACATCGTGTTTTTTGGGGGTGATTGAACTGAGAGGGCATAACCACTGAGAGACCTGAGTGAGATGATCCGGGTGTTATTTTGGGGGTGTTGAACTGAGAGAGATATATTGAGTGATGATCCGGGTGTTATTTTGGGGGTGTTGAACTGAGAGAGATATATTGAGTGATGATCCGGGTGTTATTT
>CM072220.1:84666425-84673925 GCA_036851935.1 Coregonus suidteri
GACGTTACTCTGGTTCCAGACGGACTGGGTTCAGCCAGAGACAGATAGATACATAGATCTCTATATAAGTCTGGGTTCAGCCAGAGACAGATAGATACATAGATCTCTATATAAGTCTGGGTTCAGCCAGAGACAGATAGATACATAGATCTCTATATAAGTCTGGGTTCAGCCAGAGACAGATAGATACATAGATCTCTATATAAGTCTGGGTTTACCCTGGATCAATCCATTCTAACCCACGGGAGGGTGTTCTGATGATGGATCAATCCATTCTAACCCACGGGAGGCAGATTATGAGGAATGTTAAGCTAAAGGATGAGTAAATTATTTCAGAACGCTAGCAGATTCAGATACTTACCACAGCTGCAAATCCCAATAAAACGACATTACATTTTGAAGTTCACTTTCCTTACTTTGTCTAACAACACTATCATGAATCTAGCAGGAAGTTTGGTGGGTCAGAGTGCCTCATTTAGTTAGCTTCGTAGCACAAACGCTCGTTAGCAAGTTACTCACACTGGCTTTAGCCGGGGCCTGCCTAGCAACATGCCTCGGCGGGAAACAACGTCTTCATAGCGCAACAATTTCCCGTGATTTGGGAATGTGTTCAGACCGAACAGCTAGCAGCTAGCGCGACGGCTAAAATGGCTTGGAAAAAAAAACAACAAGATTTCAGCTAAAAGGGAAAAAGTATCTAATGAAATAACTGCACTATGGTATTCACTAATCATAAACTATTGACATACAGTATAATAGAAATGTGGGTACATTTGTGGACGAAATTCTAACTTCCTCGACCTGTAACTCTGGATCCCATCAGAGATAGGGCAATTCAGTTGATATTTTATTGCTTTTCTGTATCCATCTTTGTCGGTCCAATTTTTTTTTTGTGTCTTTGAAGAAATACAAATTCTACCATCGATTCCTTAATCCATTAGTCTCATTGTCAACAGCCTTATTCTGTCATTTATCCATTAACTAGTTTTATTCATATGATTAATTATTATACCCTTTCACCTTGTTCTCTATTTTCCATTGTAGTACAACATCATGTATTATGACAGGCAGGAATCAACAGCTTGTATCATAATCATAATTAAATAATAATTATATTATTCTTCAGTTTGATTTCTTCCGACTAATCAACGTCGGCGCATTTAAGAAGGCAACAGAACTATTGTGAACGTGTGACCTCGGGAGTTAGACAACAGCCATTGATTCCTCTGCACTGACACTGCAGTTACTCTGACATACACGTCAAATTAACAACAGGAATGAACCCCGACGCAGCACCAGGAATGAACCCCGACGCAGCACCAGGAATGAACCCCGACGCAGCACCAGGAATGAACCCCGACGCAGCACCAGGAATGAACCCCGACGCAGCACCAGGAATGAACCCCGACGCAGCACCAGGAATGAACCCCCGACGCACCAGGAATGAACGACGCAGCACCAGGATGAACCCCGACGCAGCACCAGGAATGAACCCCGACGCAGCACCAGGAATGAACCCCGACGCAGCACCAGGAATGAACCCCGACGCAGCACCAGGAATGAACCCCGACGCAGCACCAGGAATGAACCCCGACGCAGCACCAGGAATGAACCCCGATGCAGCACCAGTAACCTCGTCCAGACGGCGAGCTATGATTGAACCCCGACGCAGCACCAGGAATGAACCCCGACGCAGCACCAGGAATGAACCCCGACGCAGCACCAGTAACCTCGTCCAGACGGCGAGCTATGAATGAACCCCGACGCAGCACCAGGAATGAACCCCGACGCAGCACCAGGAATGAACCCCGACGCAGCACCAGTAACCTCGTCCAGACGGCGAGCTATGAATGAACCCCGACGCAGCACCAGGAACCTCGTCCAGACGGCGAGCTATGATTGAACCCCGACGCAGCACCAGTAACCTCGTCCAGACGGCGAGCTAAAGGGCAGTGTGTTTGTGTGGACGTGCATCTGTAATGAAATGGATTGGCGTTACATCATTAGAGAAACACAGTGTCTCTGGGAGGTTTAATCTGGGAAGAGGTGTAACACTGGCTTCTCCATGTTAACCGCATAACACTGGCTTCTCCATGTTAACCGCATAACACTGGCTTCTCCATGTTAACCGCATAACACTGGCTTCTCCATGTTAACCGCATAACACTGGCTTCTCCATGTTAACCGCATAACACTGGCTTCTCCATGTTAACCGCATAACACTGGCTTTCTCCATGTTAACCGCATAACACTGGCTTCTCCATGTTAACCGCATAACACTGGCTTCTCCATGTTAACCGCATAACACTGGCTTCTCCATGTTAACCGCATAACACTGGCTTCTCCATGTTAACCGCATAACACTGGCTTCTCCATGTTAACCGCATAACACTGGCTTCTCCATGTTAACCGCATAACACTGGCTTCTCCATGTTAACCGCATAACACTGGCTTCTCCATGTTAACCGCATAACACTGGCTTCTCCATGTTAAACCGCATAACACAGGCTTCTCCATGTTAACCGCATAAACACTGGCTTCTCCATGTTAACCGCATAACACTGGCTTCTCCATGTTAACCGCATAACACTGGCTTCTCCATGTTAACCGCCTAACACTGGCTTCTCCATGTTAACCGCATAACACTGGCTTCTCCATGTTAACCGCATAACACTGGCTTCTCCATGTTAACCGCATAACACTGGCTTCTCCATGTTAACCGCATAACACTGGCTTCTCCATGTTAACCGCATAACACTGGCTTCTCCATGTTAACCGCATAACACTGGCTTCTCCAACCACTATAACCGCATAACACTGGCTTCTCCATGTTAACCGCATAACACTGGCTTCTCCATGTTAACCGCATAACACTGGCTTCTCCATGTTAACCGCATAACACTGGCTTCTCCATGTTAACCGCATAACACTGGCTTCTCCATGTTAACCGCATAACACTGGCTTCCTCCATGTTAACCGCATAACACTGGCTTCTCCATGTTAACCGCATACACTGGCTTCTCCATGTTAACCGCATAACACTGGCTTCTCCATGTTAACCGCATAACACTGGCTTCTCCATGTTAACCGCATAACACTGGCTTCTCCATGTTAACCGCATAACACTGGCTTCTCCATGTTAACCGCTATAACACTGGCTTCTCCATGTTAACCGCATAACACTGGCTTCTCCATGTTAACCGCATAACACTGGCTTCTCCATGTTAACCGCATTAACACTGGCTTCTCCATGTTAACCCGCATAACACTGGCTTCTCCATGTTAACCGCATAACACTGGCCCCAACACTCCATGTTAACCGCATAACACTGGCTTCTCTACATGTTAACCTCCCCATAACACTGGCTTCTCCATGTTAACCGCATAACACTGGCTTCTCCATGTTAACCGCATAACACTGGCTTCTCCCCATGTTAACAACATAACACTACAGTCTTCTCCCCAACCGCTATTACACTGGCTTCTCCATGTTAACCGCATAACACTGGCTTCTCCATGTTAACCGCATAACACTGGCAGTCTGCCTGTTAACCGCATAACACTACAGTCTGCCTCCCCAACACTATAACACTGGCTTCTCCATGTTAACCGCATAACACTGGCTTCTCCATCCCCACCGCATAACACTGGCTTCTCCATGTTAACCGCATAACACTGGCTTCTCCATGTTAACCTAACGCAAAACACTGGCTTCTCCATGTTACCGCATAACACTGGCTTCTCCATCCCCAACCGCATAACACTGTCTTCTCCATGTTAACCGCATAACACTGGCTTCTCCATGTTAACCGCATAACACTGGCTTCTCCATGTTAACCGCATAACACTGGCTTCTCCATGTTAACTGCCTCATAACACTGGCTTCTCCATGTTAACCCCATAACACTGTCTTCTCCATGTTAACCGCATAACACTGGCTTCTGCCTGTTAACACGCATTACACAGTGGCCTTCTCCATGTTAACCGCATAACACTGGCTTCTCCAGTCTGCCTCATAACACTGGCTTCTCCACAGTCTGCCCCAACCATAACACTGGCTTCTCCATGTTAACCGCATAACACTGGCTTCTCCACTATAACACTACACTCTGCCTCCCCATGTTAACTATAACACTACAGTCTCCATGTTAACAGTCTGCGCATAACACTACAGTTCTCCATGTTAACCGCATAACACTGGCTTCTCCATGTTAACGGCATAACACTGGCTTCTCCATGTTAACCGCATAACACTGTCTTCTCCATGTTAACCGCATCCCCAACACTACACTGGCAGTCTGCCTCTCCATGTTAACCGCATAACACTGGCTTCTCCATGTTAACACTATAACACTACAGTCTCCCTCCCCAACCGCATAACACTGGCTTCTCCATGTTAACCGCATCTGCACTGGCTTCTCACATGTTAACCGCATAACACTGGCTTCTCCATGTTAACCGCATAACACTGGCTTCTCCCCAACACTATTAACACTGGCTTCTCCATGTTAACCGCATAACACTGGCTTCTCCATGTTAACCGCATAACACTGGCTTCTCCATGTTAACCGCATAACACTGGCTTCTCCATGTTAAACACTATTACACTGGCTTCTCCATGTTAACCACTATAACACTGGCTTCTCCCTGTTAACACTATAACACTGGCTTCTCCCTGTTAACCACTATAACACTACAGGCTTCTCCATGTTAATTACACTACACTCTGCTTCTCCAACATGTTAACCGCATAACACTGGCTTCTGCATCCCCAACACGCATAACACTACAGTCTGCATGTTAACCGCTATTACACTACAGTCTGCATGTTAACACGCATAACACTACAGTTCTGCCTCCCCAACCGCATAACACTGGCTTCTCCATGTTAACCGCATAACACTGGCTTCTCCACTGTTAACACTATAACACTGGCTTCTCAACATGTTAACCGCATAACACTGCCTTCTCCATGTTACACCGTCTGCCTAACACTGGCTTCTCCATGTTAACCGCATAACACTGGCCTCCCCATGTTAACCGCATACAGTCTGGCTTCTCCATGTTACACCGCATAAACACTGGCTTCTACATCTGCCTTAACCAACACTATTACACTGGTCTGCTCCCCAACACTATTACCGCATAACACTGGCTTCACTACAGTCATGTTAACCGCATAACACTACAGTCTCCATCCCCACCACATTACACTACAGTCTGCATCCCCAACACTATAACTACTCTGCCTCCCCATGTTACACTACAGTAACACTGGCTTCTCCATGTTAACCGCATAACACTGGCTTCTCCATGTTAACCGCATAACACTGGCTTCTCCATGTTAACCGCATAACACTACTTCTCCATGTTAACCGCATAACACTGGCTTCTCCATGTTAACCGCATAACACTGGCTTCTGCCTGTTAACCGCATAACTACAGGCTTCTCCCCAACACTAACCAACATAACACTGGCTTCTCCATGTTAACACTATAACACTGGCTTCTGCCATGTTAACACGCATAACACACAGTCTTCTCCATGTTAACCGCACTACAGTCTGCCTTCCCCATGTTAACCGCATAAACACTGGCTTCTCCAGTGTTAACCGCATAACACTGGCTTCCTCCATGTTAACCGCATAACACTGGCTTCTCCATCCCCAACACTATAACACTGTCTTCTCCATGTTAACCGCATACACACTGGCTTCTCCATGTTAACCGCATAACACTGGCTTCTCCTCCCCAACCGCATAACACTGGCTTCTCCATGTTAACCGCATAACACTGGCTTCTCCATGTTAACCGCATAACACTGGCTTCTCCATGTTAACCGCATAAACACTATTTCTCCATGTTAACCGCATCCTTTTGTCTTTGTCTGTTCTGGAAATATTCCTATTCAGATCACATTTACATTTTACATTTTCGTCATTTAGCAGACGCTCTTATCCAGAGCGACTTACAAATTGGTGCATTCACTTTATGATGCCAGTCCCCAACCACTTTACAAATATTTTTATTTGTATATATATATACACTTTAGTTTGCATTTTTTAAAATTTGTAGAGTATATTCTTATCACTAGGTTTTGACAGAAATACAATACAGTCTTGTTTCCCACAGCACTATTTGTACAGTCTACCTCCCCAACACTATTACACTACAGTCTGCCTCCCCAACACTATTACACTACAGTCTGCCTCCCCAACACTATTACACTACAGTCTGCCTCCCCAACACTATTACACTACAGTCTGCCTCCCCAACACTATTACACTACAGTCTGCCTCCCCAACACTATTACACTACAGTCTGCCTCCCCAACTATTACACTACAGTCTGCCTCCCCAACACTATTACACTACAGTCTGCCTCCCCAACATTACTACAGTCTGCCTCCCCAACACTATTACACTACAGTCTGCCTCCCCAACACTATTACACTACAGTCTGCCTCCCCAACACTACAGTCTGCCTCCCCAACACTATTACACTACAGTCTGCCTCCCCAACACTATTACACTACAGTCTGCCTCCCCAACACTATTACACTACAGTCTGCCTCCCCAACACTATTACACTACAGTCTGCCTCCCCAACACTATTACACTACAGTCTGCCTCCCCAACACTATTACACTACAGTCTGCCTCCCCAACACTATTACACTACAGTCTGCCTCCCCAACACTATCACACTACAGTCTGCCTCCCCAACACTATTACACTACAGTCTGCCTCCCCAACACTATTACACTACAGTCTGCCTCCCCAACACTATTACACTACAGTCTGCCTCCCCAACACTATTACACTACAGTCTGCCTCCCCAACACTATTACACTACAGTCTGCCTCCCCAACACTATTACACTACAGTCTGCCTCCCCAACACTATTACACTACAGTCTGCCTCCCCAACACTATTACACTACAGTCTGCCTCCCCAACACTATCACACTACAGTCTGCCTCCCCAACACTATTACACTACAGTCTGCCTCCCCAACACTATTACACTACAGTCTGCCTCCCCAACACTATTACACTACAGTCTGCCTCCCCAACACTATTACACTACAGTCTGCCTCCCCAACACTATCACACTACAGTCTGCCTCCCCAACACTATTACACTACAGTCTGCCTCCCCAACACTATTACACTACAGTCTGCCTCCCCAACACTAACACTATTACACTACAGTCTGCCTCCCCAACACTATTACACTACAGTCTGCCTCCCCAACACTATTACACTACAGTCTGCCTCCCCAACACTATTACACTACAGTCTGCCTCCCCAACACTATTACACTACAGTCTGCCTCCCCAACACTATTACACTACAGTCTGCCTCCCCAACACTATTACACTACAGTCTGCCTCCCCAACACTACAGTCTGCCTCCCCAACACTATCACACTACAGTCTGCCTCCCCAACACTACAGTCTGCCTCCCCAACACTATTACACTACAGTCTGCCTCCCCAACAC
>CM072220.1:84677925-84692925 GCA_036851935.1 Coregonus suidteri
AGGAGGAGAGGAAGAGGAGGAGGAGAGGAGGAGGAGAGGAGGAGGAGAGGAGGTCAGGAATCTGAAACAGTCTTGTCAGAGTGACTCATCAGCTAGCGTTTCCTTTAGTTAATCTCTCCATCTGTGCCTGTCAACATGTTTCTGATGTTTTCAGCATGAGGGTTGGTACTAAAAGGCCTCTGGTTCACTTGATCCTGAAATATTTATCCAATGGAAACTGCAATACAAACATGTCTCACTTTGGAATGTTCAAATAAAACCAAGAACTCTTAACTCCTCTGGGTTGGGGATTGGGTGTGAATATGCAGTTTACAAAAGCTGTACAGTCTTAAAATAACTTTCCACACTAGGTTGGATAAGAACTCCACATAGTATTACACCACAATAAGCCTGCCTGCCTGCCTGCCTGCCTGCCTGCCTGCCTGCCTGCCTGCCTGCCTGGATAAGGGTCAGGTTTAGGGTTAGGGTCAGGTTCAGGTTTAGGGTTAGGGTAAGGGTCAGGTTTAGATAGAAAAACAAAAGGTGTGTGTGAGTGCATGATGTCCAGAAGGTGATTTCTCCCCACCAGGCTTCCTGTCAGACTCTAATGATGTCTGTGTTGCATTAAATAAATGATCCAGTCCTGTGTTATTAACCTGTCTACCTGTGTTACCAGGATACATCTCCACGGAAGGTAGGGTACGGACCAAATGGCACACTATTCCCTTCATAGTGCACTACTTCAGTCCAGGGCCCAGAGGGCACTACTTCAGTCCAGGGCCCATAGTGCACTATATAGGGAATAGGGTGTCATTTGGGATGCAACCTTAGACGCCCTGCAAGAGGAGAGCCAGGGTACTCATCCATCCATGCAGAACAGAAACACATTGGTTGTGCAGAGAGGTGGTTTGAGCAATGAATAAGGACTCTACTACACACAGCTGAATAAGGACTCTACTACACACAGCTGAATAAGGACTCTACTACACACAGCTGAATAAGGACTACTACACACAGCTGAATAAGGACTCTACTACACACAGCTGAATAAGGACTCTACTACACACAGCTGAATAAGGACTCTACTACACACAGCTGAATAAGGACTCTACTACACACAGCTGAATAAGGACTCTACTACACACAGCTGAATAAGGACTCTACTACACACAGCTGAATAAGGACTCTACTACACACAGCTGAATAAGGACTCTACTACACACAGCTGAATAAGGACTACTACTACTACTACACACAGCTGAATAAGGACTCTACTACACACAGCACAAGGACTCTACTACACTACTACAGCAGCTGAATAAGGACTCTACTACACACAGCTGAATAAGGACTCTACTACACACAGCTGAATAAGGACTCTACTACACACAGCTGAATAAGGACTCTACTACACACAGCTGAATAAGGACTACTACACACAGCTGAATAAGGACTACTACACACAGCTGAATAAGGACTCTACTACACACACAGCTGAATAAGGACTCTACTACACACAGCTGAATAAGGACTCTACTACACACAGCTGAATAAGGACTCTACTACACACAGCTGAATAAGGACTCTACTACACACAGCTGAATAAGGACTCTACTACACACAGCTGAATAAGGACTCTACTACACACAGCTGAATAAGGACTCTACTACACACAGCTGAATAACACACAGGAATAAGGACTACTACACACAGCTGAATAAGGACTCTACTACACACACAGCTGAATAAGGACTCTACTACACACAGCTGAATAAGGACTCTACTACACACAGCTGAATAAGGACTCTACTACACACAGCTGAATAAGGACTACTACACACAGCTGAATAAGGACTCTACTACACACAGCTGAATAAGGACTCTACTACACACACAGCTGAATAAGGACTCTACTACACACAGCTGAATAAGGACTCTACTACACACAGCTGAATAAGGACTCTACTACACACAGCTGAATAAGGACTCTACTACACACAGCTGAATAAGGACTCTACTACACACAGCTGAATAAGGACTCTACTACACACAGCTGAATAAGGACTCTACTACACACAGCTGAATAAGGACTCTACTACACACACTAAGCTCTACTACACACAGCTGAATAAGGACTCTACTACACACAGCTGAATAAGGACTCTACTACACACAGCTGAATAAGGACTCTACTACACACAGCTGAATAAGGACTCTACTACACACAGCTGAATAAGGACTCTACTACACACACACAGCTGAATAAGGACTACTACACACACAGCTGAATAAGGAATAAGGACTACACACACAGCTGAATAAGGACTCTACTACACACAGCTGAATAAGGACTCTACTACACACAGCTGAATAAGGACTCTACTACTACAGCTGAATAAGGACTAATAAGGACTCTACTACACACAGCTGAATAAGGACTCTACTACACACAGCTGAATAAGGACTCTACTACACACAGCTGAATAAGGACTCTACTACACACAGCTGAATAAGGACTCTACTACACACAGCTGAATAAGGACTCTACTACACACAGCTGAATAAGGACTCTACTACACACAGCTGAATAAGGACTCTACTACACACAGCTAATAAGGACTACTACACACAGCTGAATAAGGCTGAATAAGGACTCTACTACACACAGCTGACTCTACTACACACAGCTGAATAAGGACTACTACACACAGCTGAATAAGGACTACTACACACAGCTGAATAAGGACTCTACTACACACAGCTGAATATAACTACACACAGCTGACTCTACTACACACAGCTGAATAAGGACTACTACTACACACAGCTGAATAAGGACTAACTACACACAGCTGAATAAGGACTCTACTACACACAGCTGAATAAGGACTCTACTACACACAGCTGAATAAGGACTCTACTACACACAGCTGAATAAGGACTCTACACACACAGCTGAATAAGGACTCTACTACACACAGCTGAATAAGGACTCTACTACACACAGCTGAATAAGGACTCTACTACACACAGCTGAATAAGGACTCTACTACACACAGCTGAATAAGGACTCTACTACACACAGCTGAATAAGGACTCTACTACACACAGCTGAATAAGGACTCTACTACACACAGCTGAATAAGGACTCTACTACTGAATAAGGACACACAGCTAATAAGGACTCTACTACACACAGCTGAATAAGGACTACTACTACTACACAGCTGAATAAGGACTACTACACACAGCTGAATAAGGACTCTACTACACACAGCTGAATAAGGACTCTACTACACACAGCTGAATAAGGACTCTACTACACACAGCTGAATAAGGACTCTACTACACACAGCTGAATAAGGACTACTACACACAGCTGAATAAGGACTCTACTACACACAGCTGAATAAGGACTCTACTACACACAGCTGAATAAGGACTCTACTACACACAGCTGAATAAGGACTCTACTACACACAGCTGAATAAGGACTCTACTACACACAGCTGAATAAGGACTACTACACACAGCTGAATAAGGACTACTACTACACACAGCTGAATAAGGACTCTACTACACACAGCTGAATAAGGACTCTACTACACACAGCTGAATAAGGACTACTACTACACACAGCTGAATAAGGACTCTACTACACACAGCTGAATAAGGACTCTACTACACACAGCTGAATAAGGACTCTACTACACACAGCTGAATAAGGACTCTACTACACACAGCTGACTACACACACAGCTGAATAAGGACTACTACACACAGCTGAATAAGGACTCTACTACACACAGGACTAAGGAATACTACTACACACAGCTGAATAAGGACTCTACTACACACAGCTGAATAAGGACTCTACTACACACACAGCTGAATAAGGACTCTACTACACACAGCTGACATGAATAAGGACTACTACACACAGCTGAATAAGGACTACACAGCTGAATAAGGACTCTACTACACTGAATAAGGACTCTACTACACACAGCTGAATAAGGACTCTACTACACACAGCTGAATAAGGACTCTACTACACACAGCTGAATAAGGACTCTACTACACACAGCTGAATAAGGACTCTACTACACACACAGCTGAATAAGGACTCTACTACACACAGCTGAATAAGGACTCTACTACACACAGCTGAATAAGGACTCTACTACACACAGCTGAATAAGGACTCTACTACACACAGCTGAATAAGGACTCTACTACACACACAGCTGAATAAGGACTCTACTACTACACACAGCTGAATAAGGACTCTACTACACACAGCTGAATAAGGACTCTACTACACACAGCTGAATAAGGACTCTACTACACACAGCTGAATAAGGACTCTACTACACACACAATAAGGACTGAACACAGCTAAAGGACTCTACTACACACAGCTGAATAAGGACTAAGGACTACACTACACACAGCTGAATAAGGACTACTACACACAGCTGAATAAGGACTCTACTACACACAGCTGAATAAGGACTCTACTACTACACACAGCTGAATAAGGACTCTACTACACACAGCTGAATAAGGACTCTACTACACACAGCTGAATAAGGACTCTACTACACACAGCTGAATAAGGACTCTACTACACACAGCTGAATAAGGACTCTAACACACAGCTGAATAAGGACTCTACTACACACAGCTGAATAAGGACTCTACTACACACAGCTGAATAAGGACTCTACTACACACAGCTGAATAAGGACTCTACTACACACAGCTGAATAAGGACTCTACTACACACAGCTGAATAAGGACTCTACTACACACAGCTGAATAAGGACTCTACTACACACAGCTGAATAAGGACTCTACTACACACAGCTGAATAAGGACTCTACTACACACAGCTGAATAAGAATAAGGACTCTACTACACACAGCTGAATAAGGACTCTACTACACACAGCTGAATAAGGACTCTACTACACACAGCTGAATAAGGACTCTACTACACACAGCTGAATAAGGACTCTACTACACACAGCTGAATAAGGACTCTACTACACACAGCTGAATAAGGACTCTACACACACAGCTGAATAAGGACTCTACTACACACAGCTGAATAAGGACTCTACTACACACAGAATGGACTCTATACACACAGCTGAATAAGGACTCTACACACACAGCTGAATAAGGACTCTACTACACACAGCTGAATAAGGACTCTACTACACACAGCTGAATAAGGACTCTACTACACACAGCTGAATAAGGACTCTACTACACACACAGCTGAATAAGGACTCTACTACACACAGCTGAATAAGGACTACTACACACAGCTGAATAAGGACTCTACTACACACAGCTGAATAAGGACTCTACTACACACAGCTGAATAAGGACTCTACTACACACAGCTGAATAAGGACTCTACTACACACAGCTGAATAAGGACTCTACTACACACAGCTGAATAAGGACTCTACTACACACAGCTGAATAAGGACTACTAACACAGCTGAATAAGGACTACTACACACAGCTGAATAAGGACTCTACTACACACAGCTGAATAAGGACTCTACTACACACACAGCTGAATAAGGACTCTACTACACACAGCTGAATAAGGACTACTACACACACAGCTGAATAAGGACTCTACTACACACAGCTGAATAAGGACTCTACTACACACAGCTGAATAAGGACTCTACTACACAGCTGAATAAGCACTACTACACACAGCTGAATAAGGACTCTACTACACACAGCTGAATAAGGACTCTACTACACACAGCTGAATAAGGACTACTACACACAAGGACTACTACACACAGCTGAATAAGGACTCTACTACACACAGCTGAATAAGGACTCTACTACACACAGCTGAATAAGGACTCTACTACACACAGCTGAATAAGGACTCTACTACACACAGCTGAATAAGGACTCTACTACACACAGCTGAATAAGGACTCTACTAAGGACACAGCAGCTGAATAAGGACTCTACTACACACAGCTGAATAAGGACTACTACACACAGCTGAGCTGAATAAGGACTCTACTACACACAGCTGAATAAGGACTCTACTACACACAGCTGAATAAGGACTCTACTACACACAGCTGAATAAGGACTCTACTACACACAGCTGAATAAGGACTCTACTACACACAGCTGAATAAGGACTCTACTACACACAGCTGAATAAGGACTCTACTACACACAGCTGAATAAGGACTCTACTACACACAGCTGAATAAGGACTACTACACACAGCTGAATAAGGACTCTACTACACACAGCTGAATAAGGACTCTACTACACACAGCTGAATAAGAACTACACACAGCTGAATAAGGACTCTACTACACACAGCTGAATAAGGACTCTACTACACACAGCTGAATAAGGACTCTACTACACACAGCTGAATAACACACAGCTGAATAAGGACTACTACACACAGCTGAATAAGGACTACTACACACAGCTGAATAAGGACTCTACTACACACAGCTGAATAAGGACTCTACTACACACAGCTGAATAATAAGGACTCTACTACACACAGCTGAATAAGGACTCTACTACACACAGCTGAATAAGGACTCTACTACACAGCAATAAGCTGAATAAGGACTCTACTACACACAGCTGAATAAGGACTCTACTACACACAGCTGAATAAGGACTCTACTACACACAGCTGAATAAGGACTCTACTACACACAGCTGAAATAAGGACTCTACTACACACACACAGCTGAATAAGGACTCTACTACACACAGCTGAATAAGGACTCTACTACACACAGCTGAATAAGGACTCTACTACACACAGCTGAATAAGGACTCTACTACACACAGCTGAATAAGGACTCTACTACACACAGCTGAATAAGGACTCTACTACTACACACAGCTGAATAAAGGACTACTACACACAGCTGAATAAGGACTCTACTACACACAGCTGAATAAGGACTACTACACACACAGCTGAATAAGGACTCTACTACACACAGCTGAATAAGGACTCTACTACACACAGCTGAATAAGGACTCTACTACACACAGCTGAATAAGGACTCTACTACACACACACAGCTGAATAAGGACTCTACTACACACAGCTGAATAAGGACTCTACTACACACAGCTGAATAAGGACTCTACTACACACAGCTGAATAAGGACTCTACTACACACAGCTGAATAAGGACTCTACTACACACAGCTGAATAAGGACTCTACTACACACAGCTGAATAAGGACTCTACTACACACAGCTGAATAAGGACTACTACACACAGCTGAATAAGGACTCTACTACACACACAATAAGGACTCTACTACACACAGCTGAATAAGGACTCTACTACACACAGCTGAATAAGGACTCTACTACACACAGCTGAATAAGGACTCTACTACACACAGCTGAATAAGGACTCTACTACACACAGCTGAATAAGGACTCTACTACACACACAGCTGAATAAGGACTCTACTACACACAGCTGAATAAGGACTCTACTACACACAGCTGAATAAGGACTCTACTACACACAGCTGAATAAGGACTCTACTACACACAGCTGAATAAGGACTCTACTACACACAGCTGAATAAGGACTCTACTACTACTACACACAGCTGAATAAGGACTCTACTACACACAGCTGAATAAGGACTCTACTACACACAGCTGAATAAGGACTCTACTACACACAGCTGAATAAGGACTCTACTACTACACACAGCTGAATAAGGACTCTACTACACACAGCTGAATAAGGACTCTACTACACACAGCTGAATAAGGACTCTACTACTACTACACACAGCTGAATAAGGACTCTACTACACACAGCTGAATAAGGACTACTACTACACACAGCTGAATAAGGACTCTACTACACACAGCTGAATAAGGACTCTACTACACACAGCTGAATAAGGACTACTACTACTACACACACAGCTGAATAAGGACTCTACTACACACAGCTGAATAAGGACTCTACTACACACAGCTGAATAAGGACTCTACTACACACAGCTGAATAAGGACTCTACTACACACAGCAGCTGAATAAGGACTCTACTACACACAGCTGAATAAGGACTCTACTACACACAGCTGAATAAGGACTCTACTACACACAGCTGAATAAGGACTCTACTACACACAGCTGAATAAGGACTCTACTACACACAGCTGAATAAGGACTCTACTACACACAGCTGAATAAGGACTCTACTACACACAGCTGAATAAGGACTCTACTACAGCTGAATAAGGACTCTACTACTGAATAAGGACTCTACTACACACAGCTGAATAAGGACTACTACTACACAGCTGAATAAGGACTCTACTACACACAGCTGAATAAGGACTCTACTACACACAGCTGAATAAGGACTCTACTACACACAGCTGAATAAGGACTCTACTACACACAGCTGAATAAGGACTACTACACACAGCTGAATAAGGACTCTACTACACACAGCTGAATAAGGACTACTACACACAGCTGAATAAGGACTACTACTACACAGCTGAATAAGGACTCTACTACTACACACACAGCTGAATAAGGACTCTACTACACACAGCTGAATAAGGACTCTACTACACACAGCTGAATAAGGACTCTACTACACACAGCTGAATAAGGACTCTACTACACACAGCTGAATAAGGACTCTACTACACACAGCTGAATAAGGACTCTACTACACACAGCTGAATAAGGACTCTACTACACACAGCTGAATAAGGACTCTACTACACACAGCTGACTCTACTACACACAGCTGAATAAGGACTACTACACACACAGCTGAATAAGGACTCTACTACACACAGCAGCTGAATAAGGACTACTACACACAGCTGAATAAGGACTACTACACACAGCTGAATAAGGACTCTACTACACACAGCTGAATAAGGACTCTACTACACACAGCTGAATAAGGACTCTACTACACACAGCTGAATAAGGACTCTACTACACACAGCTGAATAAGGACTCTACTACACACAGCTGAATAAGGACTCTACTACACACAGCTGAATAAGGACTCTACTACACACAGCTGAATAAGGACTCTACTACACACAGCTGAATAAGGACTCTACTACACACAGCTGAATAAGGACTCTACTACACACAGCTGAATAAGGACTCTACTACTACACACAGCTGAATAAGGACTCTACTACACACAGCTGAATAAGGACTCTACTACACACAGCTGAATAAGGACTCTACTACACACAGCTGAATAAGGACTCTACTACTACTACACACACAGCTGAATAAGGACTCTACTACACACAGCTGAATAAGGACTCTACTACACACAGCTGAATAAGGACTCTACTACACACAGCTGAATAAGGACTCTACTACACACAGCTGAATAAGGACTCTACTACACACAGCTGAATAAGGACTCTACTACTACACACACAGCTGAATAAGGACTACTACACACACAGCTGAATAAGGACTCTACTACACACAGCTGAATAAGGACTCTACTACACACAGCTGAATAAGGACTACTACACACAGCTGAATAAGGACTCTACTACACACACAGCTGAATAAGGACTCTACTACACACAGCTGAATAAGGACTCTACTACACACAGCTGAATAAGGACTCTACTACACACAGCTGAATAAGGACTCTACTACACACAGCTGAATAAGGACTCTACTACACACAGCTGAATAAGGACTCTACTACACACAGCTGAATAAGGACTCTACTACACACAGCTGAATAAGGACTCTACTACACACAGCTGAATAAGGACTCTACTACACACACAGCTGAATAAGGACTCTACTACACACAGCTGAATAAGGACTCTACTACACACAGCTGAATAAGGACTACTACACACAGCTGAATAAGGAATAAGGACTCACACAGCTGAATAAGGACTACTACACACAGCTGAATAAGGACTCTACTACACACAGCTGAATAAGGACTCTACTACACACAGCTGAATAAGGACTACTACACACAGCTGAATAAGGACTCTACTACACACAGCTGAATAAGGACTCTACTACACACAGCTGAATAAGGACTCTACTACACACAGCTGAATAAGGACTCTACTACACACAGCTGAATAAGGACTCTACTACACACAGCTGAATAAGGACTCTACTACACACAGCTGAATAAGGACTCTACTACACACAGCTGAATAAGGACTCTACTACACACAGCTGAATAAGGACTCTACTACACACAGCTGAATAAGGACTCTACTACACACAGCTGAATAAGGACTCTACTACTCTACTACACACAGCTGAATAAGGACTCTACTACACACAGCTGAATAAGGACTCTACTACACACAGCTGAATAAGGACTCTACTACACACAGCTGAATAAGGACTCTACTACACACAGCTGAATAAGGACTCTACTACACACAGCTGAATAAGGACTACTACACACAGCTGAATAAGGACTCTACTACACACAGCTGAATAAGGACTCTACTACACACAGCTGAATAAGGACTCTACTACACACAGCTGAATAAGGACTACTACTACAGCTGACACACAGCAGCTGAATAAGGACTCTACTACTACACACAGCTGAATAAGGACTCTACTACACACAGCTGAATAAGGACTCTACTACACACAGCTGAATAAGGACTACTACACACAGCTGAATAAGGACTCTACTACACACAGCTGAATAAGGACTCTACTACACACAGCTGAATAAGGACTACTACACACAGCTGAATAAGGACTCTACTACACACAGCTGAATAAGGACTCTACTACACACAGCTGAATAAGGACTCTACTACACACAGCTGAATAATAAGGACTCTACTACACACAGCTGAATAAGGACTCTACTACACACAGCTGAATAAGGACTCTACTACACACAGCTGAATAAGGACTACTACTACACACAGCTGAATAAGGACTCTACTACACACAGCTGAATAAGGACTCTACTACACACAGCTGAATAAGGACTCTACTACACACAGCTGAATAAGGACTCTACTACACAGCTGAATAAGGACTCTACTACACACAGCTGAATAAGGACTCTACTACACACAGCTGAATACACTACACACAGCTGAATAAGGACTCTACTACACACAGCTGAATAAGGACTCTACTACACACAGCTCTACTACACACAGCTGAATAAGGACTCTACTACACACAGCTGAATAAGGACTCTACTACACACAGCTGAATAAGGACTCTACTACACACAGCTGAATAAGGACTCTACTACACACAGCTGAATAAGGACTCTACTACACACAGCTGAATAAGGACTCTACTACTCTACACAGCTGAATAAGGACTCTACTACACACAGCTGAATAAGGACTCTACTACACACAGCTGAATAAGGACTCTACTACACACAGCTGACATGAAGGACTACTACACACAGCTGAATAAGGACTACTACACACAGCTGAATAAGGACTCTACTACACACAGCTGAATAAGGACTCTACTACACACAGCTGAATAAGGACTCTACTACACACAGCTGAATAAGGACTCTACTACACACAGCTGAATAAGGACTCTACTACACACAGCTGAATAAGGACTCTACTACACACAGCTGAATAATAAGGACTCTACTACACACAGCTGAATAAGGACTCTACTACACACAGCTGAATAAGGACTCTACTACACACAGCTGAATAAGGACTCTACTACACACAGCTGAATAAGGACTCTACTACACACAGCTGAATAAGGACTCTACTACACACAGCTGAATAAGGACTCTACTACACACAGCTGAATAAGGACTCTACTACACACAGCTGAATAAGGACTCTACTACACACAGCTGAATAAGGACTCTACTACACACAGCTGAATAAGGACTCTACTACACACAGCTGAATAAGGACTCTACTACACACAGCTGAATAAGGACTCTACTACACACAGCTGAATAAGGACTACTACACACAGCTGAATAAGGACTCTACTACACACAGCTGAATAAGGACTCTACTACACACAGCTGAATAAGGACTCTACTACACACAGCTGAATAAGGACTCTACTACACACAGCTGAATAAGGACTCTACTACACACAGCTGAATAAGGACTCTACTACACACAGCTGAATAAGGACTCTACTACACACAGCTGAATAAGGACTCTACTACACACAGCTGAATAAGGACTCTACTACACACAGCTGAATAAGACTCTACTACACACAGCTGAATAAGGACTCTACTACACACAGCTGAATAAGGACTACTACACACAGCTGAATAAGGACTACTACACACAGCTGAATAAGGACTCTACTACACACAGCTGAATAAGGACTCTACTACACACAGCTGAATAAGGACCCTTGTCTTTACGGTAGAGAGCCGCCAGCATGCTGCCTGCAATAGGACACATAACCTCGGGGCGTTAAGACACTGTGTCCCAGTCCTCTGGTCCTCTGGTCTGTGTCCCAGTCCTCTAGTGCTGGTGCTGGTCCTCTGGGTCTGTCTGCTAGGTGTCTGGTGCTGGTCCTCTGGGTCTGTCTGCTAGGTGTCTGGTGCTGGTCCTCTGGGTCTGTCTGCTAGGTGTCTGGTGCTGGTCCTCTGGGTCTGTCTGCTAGGTGTCTGGTGCTGGTCCTCTGGGTCTGTCTGCTAGGTGTCTGGTGCTGGTCCTCTGGGTCTGTCTGCTAGGTGTCTGGTGCTGGTCCTCTGGGTCTGTCTGCTAGTTGTCTAGTGCTGGTCCTCTGGGTCTGTCTGCTAGGTGTCTGGTGCTGGTCCTCTGGGTCTGTCTGCTAGGTGTCTGGTGCTGGTCCTCTGGGTCTGTCTGCTAGGTGTCTGGTGCTGGTCCTCTGGGTCTGTGTCCCAGTCCTCTGGTGCTGGTCCTCTGGGTCTGTCTGCTAGGTGTCTGGTGCTGGTCCTCTGGGTCTGTCTGCTAGGTGTCTGGTGCTGGTCCTCTGGGTCTGTCTGCTAGGTGTCTGGTGCTGCTGGTCCTCTGGGTCTGTCTGCTAGGTGTCTGGTGCTGGTCCTCTGGGTCTGTCTGCTAGGTGTCTGGTGCTGGTCCTCTGGGTCTCTCTGCTAGGTGTCTGGTGCTGGTCCTCTGGGTCTGTCTGCTAGGTGTCTGGTGCTGGTCCTCTGGGTCTGTCTGCTAGGTGTCTGGTGCTGGTCCTCTGGGTCTGTCTGCTAGTTGTCTGGTGCTGGTCCTCTGGGTCTGTCTGCTAGGTGTCTGGTGATGGTCCTCTGGGTCTGTCTGCTAGGTGTCTGGTGCTGGTCCTCTTGGTCTGTCTGCTAGGTGTCTGGTGCTGGTCCTCTGGGTCTGTCTGCTAGGTGTCTGGTGCTGGTCCTCTGGGTCTGTGTCCCAGTCCTCTGGTGCTGGTCCTCTGGGTCTGTCTGCTAGGTGTCTGGTGCTGGTCCTCTGGGTCTGTCTGCTAGGTGTCTGGTGCTGGTCCTCTGGGTCTGTCTGCTAGGTGTCTGGTGCTGGTCCTCTGGGTCTGTCTGCTAGGTGTCTGGTGCTGGTCCTCTGGGTCTGTGTCCCAGTCCTCTGGTGCTGGTCCTCTGGGTCTGTGTCCCAGTCCTCTGGTGCTGGTCCTCTGGGTCTGTGTCCCAGTCCTCTGGTGCTGGTCCTCTGGGTCTGTGTGCTAGGTGTCTGGTGCTGGTCCTCTGGGTCTGTGTCCCAGTCCTCTGGTGCTGGTCCTCTGGGTCTGTGTCCCAGTCCTCTGGTGCTGGTCCTCTGGGTCTGTGTCCCAGTCCTCTGGTGCTGGTCCTCTGGGTTGGCAGAGTGATATCAGGATGGATGGTGAGGTCGTAACAGGAGGTATTAATGGTCAGACCTGAACGACCCATCAGGAACGCCGGTCCATATGGGAATAACCACTCCCATACACGCACACACACACACACACACACACACACACACACACACACACACACACACACACACACACACACACCTGGACCACACATTAAGAGCGCTGGTGGATGGGGGAATAACCACTCCGTAATGGCTGCCAGCGATCAATGCCAGACTAATGTGTGAAGAGGGAGTAACAGGGAGCAAATGGAACGGCAGCCCTCGCTAATCAATGACTATTCATTTCCACCAACCACATTTCCACAAATAGGACACTTAATATTGGGGGATTGGAAAATTACCAGCCCCTGTTAACAGGAGTTGACAACAAGGGATGAAGGGATGAAGTGATGGAGGGGGATGGAGAGGGATGGAGGGGGATGGAGAGGGATGGAGAGGGATGGAGGGGGTGGGAGGGGGTTGGAGGGGGATGGAGGGGGATGGAGAGGGATGGAGGGGGATGGAGAGGGATGGAGGGGTTGGAGGGGGTTGGAGGGGATGATGGAGGGGGATGGAGAGCGATGGAGGGGATGGAGGGCGATGGAGAGGGTTGGAGGGGGATGGAGGGGGATGGAGGGGGGTTTGGAGGGGGATGGAGAGCGATGGAGGGGAGGGGGGGTTGGAGAGGGATGGAGAGGGGATGGAGGGGGTTGGAGGGGGATGGAGAGGGATGGAGAGGGATGGAGGGGGTTGGAGGGGGATGGAGAGGGATGGAGAGGGATGGAGGGGGATGGAGGGGGATGGAGGGGGATGGAGAGGGATGGAGGGGGATGGAGGGGGATGGAGAGGGATGGAGGGGGATGGAGGGGGATGGAGGGGGATGGAGGCAGAGCTGCAGCTACAGCTAATGGAGCAGTGATGCCAGACTCTGATCGATGTTCTGCATACAGTTGAAGTCGGAAGTTTACATACACTTAGGTTGGAGTCATTAAAACTCGTTTTTTCAACCACTCCACAAATTTCTTGTTGACAAACTATAGTTTTGGCAAGTCGGTTAGGACGTCTACTATGTGCATGACACAAGTGAACAATTGTTTACAGACAGATTATTTCATTTATAATTCACTGTATCACAATTCCAGTGGGTCAGAAGTT
>CM072220.1:84693425-84708425 GCA_036851935.1 Coregonus suidteri
TTATTCAGCTCGTGTGTAGTAGAGTCCTTATTCAGCTGTGTGTGTCCTTAGTAGTCCTTATTCAGCTGTGTGTAGTAGAGTCCTTATTCGCAGCTGTGTGTAGTAGAGTCCTTATTCAGCTGTGTGTAGTAGAGTCCTTATCAGTCCTTCCTCATTCAGCTGTGTGTAGTAGAGTCCTGATTCGGGTTATAGTAGAGTCTCTGTGTGTAGTAGAGTCTTATTCAAGCTGTGTGAGTAGTCCCTTATTCAGCTTGTGTGTAGAGTAGAGCTGGTGTAGTAGTCCTTATTCAGCTGTGTGTAGTAGAGTCCGTCCTTATTCAGCCCTTATTCAGCTGTGTGTAGTAGAGTCCTTATTCATTGCTCAAACCACCTCTCTGCACAACCAATGTCTTTTTTGTTCTGCATGGATGGATGAGTACCCGGCTCTCCTCTCGCAGGGCGTTCTAAAGGTGCATCCCAAATGACACCCCCTTATTCCCTAATATAGTGCACTATGGGCTCTGGACGCCGTAGTGCCACTCTGTTTTTTTTTTTTTTTTGGCCCTGGGACTAAAGTAGTCGGGCACTATGCCGGGGCATCGTGTGCCATTTGGTCCGTCCCTTACCTTCGTGGAGATGTATCATGGTAACACGTTAGGGACGGTTAAATAACACGGACTGGGGGCTCATTTCTTTTAATGCAACACAGGACATCCATTCAGAGTCTGCCCAGGAAGCCTGGTGGGGCGAAGAATCACCTTCTGGGACATTGCATGCAGCTCACCACACCTTTTGTTTTTCTATCTAAACCTGACCCTCACCTAACCCTATAACTGACCCTACAACTGACCCCTTCCCCTAAACCTGACCCTACCCCTAAACCTGACCCTTATGCATGCATGCATGCATGCATGCAGGGCAGGCAGGCAGGCAGGCAGGCAGGCAGGCCGGCGGCGCAGGCAGGCGGCAGGCCGGCAGGCAGGCCGGCCGGCGGCAGGCAGGCCAGGCCGGCAGGCAGGCGCAGGCCGGCAGGCAGCCGGCCGGCAGGCCAGGCAGGCAGGCAGGCAGGCAGCGCGGGCGGCAGGCGGCAGGCAGGCCGGCAGGCAGGCCGGCAGGCCAGGCCGGCGGCAGGCAAGTCAGGCAGGCGGCAGGCAGGCAGGCAGGCAGGCAGGCAGGCAGGCCGGCCGGCAGGCAGGCCAGGCAGGCAGGCAGGCCGGCAGGCAGGCAGGCAGGCAGGCAGGCTCGGCAAGGCAGGCAGGCTGCCAGGCAGGCAGGCAGGCAGGCAGGCAGGCAGGCCAGGCAGGCAGGCAAGCAGGGCAGGCACGGCAGCAGGCAGGAAGGCAGGAGAGGGCAGGCAGGCAGGCAGGCAGGCAGGCAGGCAAAGCAGGAAGGCAGGCAGGCAGGCAGGCAGGGCAGGCAGGGCAGGCAAGGCTTATTGTGGTGTACTACTTATGTGGAGTTCTTATCCACCCTAGTGTGGAACCGTTATTTTAAGACTGTACAGCGTTTTGTAACCCTGCATTTCACACCCCTCCCCCACCCCGAGGATTTAAAGGAGTTCTTGGTTTTATTTGAACATTCCTCCAACAGTGAGACCTGTTTGTTATTGCCCGTTTCCATTTGGATAACATATTTCAGGATCAAAGTGAAACCCGAGGCCTTTTTAGTACCAAATCCCCAATGCTGAAAAACATCAGAAACATGTTGACAGGCACAGATGGGAGAGATTAACTAAAGGAAACGCTCGCTTGATGAGTCACTCTGACAAGACTGTTTTCAGATTCCTTGACCTCCTCTCTCCCTCCTCTCCTCCTCTCTCTCATCCCTTCTTCCTCTCCTCCTCTTCCTCTCCTCCTCTCCTCCTCCTCTCTTCTCCTCTCCTCCTCCTCTCTTTCCTTCTCTCCTCCTTCCTCTCCTCCTCTCCTCCTCCTCTCTTCCTCCTCTCCTCCTCCTCCTTCCTCCTCTCCTCCTCCCTCTCTTCCTCTCTCCTCCTCCTCTTCCCCTCCTCTCCTTGTCCTCTCCTCTCCTCTCCTCATCCTCCTCTGCGTTGGCTAGTTTTGTTGTGGCAGAGAGGTCGTTTGCGTCCCAAAAAATGACATCCTATGGGCTGTGGTCAAAAAGAAGTGCACTTATAGGGAACAAAAGTACCAGACTTTGAATCATACTGGATGAGCCAGACAGTTAGATGAGCTTGGGCTTCCAGCTATACAGCAACGACCTTCAGCTCCACGGTTAGGTTCACAAACTACCACCCAAACCCTGGTCTCCTCAGAATCATTAACATTAGACTGCCACCCAACCCCTGGTCTCTCAGCAATCATAACATTATACCGCCACCCATCCTGGTCTCTCAGAATCATAACATTATACTGCCACCTCAACCCTGGTCTCTCAGAATCATAACATTATACTGCCACCCCACCCTGGTCTCTCAGAATCATAACATTATACTCGCCACCCAACACTGGTCTCTTCAGAATCATAAACATTTATACTGCTGCCACCCAACCTGGTCTCTCAGAATCATAACATTATACTGCCACCCAACCCTGGTCTCTCAGAATCATAACATTATACTGCCACCAAACCCTGGTCTCTCTCAGAATCATAACATTATACTGCCAACCAACCCTGGTCTCTCAGAAATCATAACATTATACTGCCACCCAACCCTGGTCTCTCATGAATCATAACATTATACTGCCACCCAAACCCTGGTCTCTCAGAATCATAACATTATACTGCCACCCAAACTGCCTGGTCTCTCAGAATCATAACATTATACTGCCACCCCAACCCTGGTCTCTCAGGAATCATAACATTATACTGCCAACCCAAACCCTGGTCTCTCAGAATCATAACATTATACTGCCAACCAACCCTGGTCTCTCAGAATCATAACATTATACTGCCATCCAACCCTGGTCTCTCAGAATCATACACATTATACTGCCACCCAACCAACCCTGGTCTCTCAGAATCATAACATTATACTGCCAACCCAACCCTGGTCTCTCAGAATCATAACATTATACTGCCACCCAACCCTGGTCTCTCAGAATCATAACATTATACTGCCACCCAACCAACCCTGGTCTCTCAGAATCATAACATTATACTGCCACCCAACCAACCCGGTCCTTCTCAGAATCATAACATTATACTGCCACCCAACCAACCCTGGTCTCTCAGAATCATAACATTATACTGCCACCCAACCCTGGTCTCCGCTCAGAATTCATAATATTATACTGCCAACCCAAACCCTGGTCTCTCAGAATATCATAACATTATACTGCCACCCAACCAACCCTGGTCTCTCAGAATCATAACATTATACTGCCACCCAACCAACCCTGGGTCTCATCAGAATCATAAACATTATAACTGCCACCCAACCAACCCTTGTCTCTCTCAGAATCATAACATTATACTGCCACCCAACCCTGGTCTCTCAGAATCATAATATTATACTGCCACCCAACCCTGGTCTTCAGAAATCATAACATTATACTGCCACCCAACCCTGGTCTCTCAGAATCATAACATATACTGCCACCCAACCAACCCTGGTCTCTCCGCCAGAATCATAACATTATAACTGGCCACCGCAACAACCCTGGTCTCTCAGAATCATAACATATACCTACTGCCACCAACCAACCCTGGTCTCTCAGAATCATAACATTATACTGCCACCAATCCTGGTTCTCAGAAATCATAACATTATACTGCCACCCAACCCTGGGTGCTTCTCAGAATCATAACATTATACTGCACCCCAACCCTGGTCTCTCAGAATCATAACATGATACTGCCACCCAACCAACCCTGGGTCTCTCAGAATCATAACATTATACTGCCACCCAACCTGGTCTCTCAGAATCATAACATTATAACTGCCACCCAACCCTGTCTCTCAGAATCATAACATTATACTGCCACCCAACGCTGGTCTCTCAGAATCAGAACATTATACTGCCACCCAACCCTGGTCCTCTCAGAATCATAACATTATACTGCCACCCAATCCCTGGTCTCTCAGAATCATAATACATTATACTGCCACACCCAACCCTGGTCTCTCAGAATCATAACATTATACTGCCACCCAACCCTGGTCTTCAGAATCATAACATTATACTGCCACCCAAACCAACCCTGGTCTCTCAGAATCATAACAGTTATACTGCCACCCAACCCTGGTCTTCTCAGAATCATAACATTATACTGCCACCCAACCCTGGTCTCTCGTCAGAATCATAACATTATACTGCCAACCCAACGCTGGTCTCTCAGAATCAGAACATTATACTGCCACACCAACCCTGGTCTCTCAGAATCATAACATTATACTGCCACCCAACCCCTGGTCTCTCAGAATCATAAACATTATACTGCCCACCCAACCCTGGTCTCTCAGAATCATAACATTATACTGCCACCCAAACCAATCCCTGGTCTCTCAGAATCATAACATTATACTGACACCCAACCCTGGTCTCTCAGAAAATCATAACATTATACTGCCACCCAAACCTGGTCTCTCAGAATCATAACATTATACTGCCACCCAACCAACCCTGGTCTGTCAGAATCATAACATTATACTGCCACCCAACCCTGGTCTCTCAGAATCATAACATTTACTGCCACCCAACCCTGGTCTCTCAGAATCCATAACAGTATACTGCCACCCAACCCTGGTCTCTCAGATCATAAACATTATACTGCCACCCAACGCTGGTCTCTCCAGAATCAGAACATTATACTGCCACCCAACCATGGTCTCTCAGAATCATAACATTATACTGCCACCCAACCCTGGTCTCTCAGATCAAAACATTATACTGCCACCCAACCCTGGTCTCTCAGAATCATAACATTATAACTGCCACCCCAACCTGGTCTCTCAGAATCATAAACATTATACTGCACCCAACCCTGGTCTCTCAGAATCATAACATTATACTGCCACCCAACCTTGGTCTCTCAGAATCATAACATTATACTGCCACCCAACCTGGTCTCTCAGAATCATAACATTATACTGCCACCCAACCCTGGTCTCTCAAGAATCATAACATTATACTGCCACCCAACCAACCCTGGTCTCTCAGAGAATCACTAACATTATACTGCCACCCAACCCTGGTCTCTCAGAATCATAAACATTATACTGCCAACCAACCCTGGGTCTCTCAGAAATCATGACATTATACTGCCCACCCAACCAACCCTGGTCTCTCAGACTATCATAACATTATACTGCCACCCAACCTGTGTCTCTCAGAATCATAACATTATACTGCCACCCAACCCTGGTCTCTCAGAATCATAACATTATACTGCCACCCAACCCTGGTCCTCTTAGAATCATAACATTATACTGCCACCCAACGCTGGTCTCTCAGAATCAGAACATTATACTGCCACCCAACCCTGGTCTCTCTCAGAATCATAACATTATACTGCCACCCAAAAACCATGGTCTCTCAGAATCATAACATTATACTGCCACCCAACCAACCCTGGTCTCTCAGAATCATAAACATTATACTGGCCACCCAACCCTGGGTCTCTCAGAATCATAAACATTATACTGCCACCCAACCCTGGTTCTCTCAGAATCATAACATTATACTGCCACCCAACCAACCCCTGGTCTCTCAGAATCATAACATTATACTGCCACCCCAACCCTGGTCTCTCAGAATCATAACATTATACTGCATACCCCACCCTGGTCTCTCAGAATCATAACATTATACTGCCACCCAACCCTGGTCTCTCAGAATCATAACATTATACTGCCACCCCAACGCTGGTCTCTCAGAATCATAACATTATACTGCCACCCAACCCTGGTCCTCATCAGAATCATAACATTATACTGCCACCCAACAACCCTGGTCTCTCAGAATCATAACATTATACTGCCACCACCCTAAAAAAAAACCTGGTCTCTCAGAATCATAACATTATACTGCCAACCAAACCCTGTCTCTCAGAATCATAACATTATAACTGCCACCCAACCCTGGTCTCTCAGAAATCATAACATTATACTGCCACCCAACCCTGTCTCTCAGAATCATAACATTATACTACTGCCCCCAACCCTGGTCTCTCAGAATCATAACATTATACTGCCACCCAACAACCCTGGTCTCTCAGAATCATAACATTATACTGCCACCCAACCCTGTCTCTCAGAATCATAACATTATACTGCCACCCAACCCTGGTCTCTTAGAATCATAACATTATACTGCCACCCCAACCAACCCTGGTCTCTCTCAGAATCATAACATTATACTTGCCACCCAACCCTGGTCTCTCAGAATCATCACATTATACTGCCACCCAACCCCTGGTCTCTCAGAATCATAAACATTATACTGCCACCCAACCCTGGTCTCTCAGAATCATAACATTATACTGCCCACCCAAACCTGGTCTCTTAGAATCAATAACATTATACTGCCACCCAACCAACCCTGGTCTCTTCAGAATCATAAACATTATACTGCCACCCAACCCTGGGTCTCTCAGAATCAGAACATTATACTGCCACCCAACCAACCCCTGGTCTCTCAGAATCATAACATTTATACTGCCACCCAACCCTGGTCTCTCAGAATCATAAACATTATACTACCACCCACAACCAAACCCTGGTCTCTCAGAATCATAACATTATACTGCCACCCAACCCTGGTCTCAGATCATAACATTATACTGCCACCCAACCCTGGTCTCTCAGACATCATAACATTATACTGCCACCCAACCAACCCTGGTCTCTCAGAATCATAACATTATACTGCCACCAACCAACCCTGGTCTCTCAGAATCATAACATTATACTGCCACCCAACCCTGGTCTCTCAGAATCATAACATTATACTGCCACCCAACCTGGTCTCTCAGAATCTCATAACATTATACTGCCACCCAACCCTGGTCTCTCAGAATCATAAACATTATACTGCCACCCAACCAACCCTGGTCTCTCAGAATCATAACATTATACTGCCACCCAAACCCTGGTCTCTCAGAATCATAACATTATACTGCCAACCAACCCTGGTCTCTCAGAATCATGACATTATACTGCCACCCAACCAACCCTGGTCTCTCAGAATCATAACATTATACTGCCACCCAACCCTGTTCTCTCAGAATCAATAACATTATACTGATCTGCCACCAAACCCTGGTCTCTCAGAATCATAACATTATACTGCCACCCAACCCTGGTCTCTTTAGAATCATAACATTATACTGCCACCCAACGCTGGTCTCTCAGAATCAGAAACATTATACTGCCACCAACCCTGGGTCTCTCAGAATCATAAAACATTATACTGCCACCCAACCCTGGTCTCTCAGAATCATAACATTATTACTGCCACCCAACCAACCACTGGTCTCTCAGAATCATAACATTATACTGCCACCCAACCCTGGTCTCTCAGAATCATAACATTATACTGCCACCCAACCCCTGGTCTCTCAGAATCATAACATTATACTGCCACCCAACCAACCCTGGTCTCTCAGAATCATAACATTATACTGCCACCCAACCCTGGTCTCTCAGAAATCATAACATTATACTGCCACCCAACCCTGGTCTCTCAGAATCATAACATTATACTGCCCACCCAACCCCCCCTGGTCTCTCAGAATCATAACATTATACTGCGCCACCCAACGCTGGTCTCTCAGAATCATAACATTATAACTGCCACCCAACCCTGGTCTCTCAGAATCATAACATTATATGCTGCCACCCAACCCTGGTCTCTCAGAATCATAACATTATACTGCCACCCAACCCTGGTCTCTCAGAATCATAAACATTATACTGCCACCCACCCAACCCCTGGTCTCTCAGAATCATAAACATTATACTGCCACCCAACCCTGGTCTCTCAGAATCATAACATTATACTGCCACCCAACCCCCCTGGTCTCTCAGAATCATAACATTATACTGCCACCCAACCCTGGTCTCTTAGAATCATAACATTATACTGCCACCCAACCAAACCTGGTCTCTCAGAATCATAACATTATACTGCCACCCAACCCTTGGTCTCTCAGAATCATAACATTATACTGCCACCCAACCAACCCTGGTCTCTCAGAATCATAACATTATACTGCCGCACCAACCCTGGGTCTCTCAGAATCATAACATTATACTGTACCACCCAACCAACCCTGGTCTCTCAGAATCATAACATTATACTGCCACCCAACCCTGGTCTCAGAATCATAACATTATACCTGCCACCCAACCCTGGTCTCTCTCAGACATCATAACATTATACTGCCACCCAACCAACCCTGGTCTCTCAGAATCCATAACATTATAATTGCCACCCAACCCAACCCTGGTCTCTCAGAACAGACCAAACATTATACTGCCACCAACCAAACCCTGGTCTCTCAGAATCATAACCCATTATACTGCCACCCAACCCTGGTCTCTCAGAATCATAAACATTATACTGCCACCCAACCCTGGTCTCTCAGAATCATAACATTATACTGCCACCCAACCAACCCTGGTCTCTCAGAATCATAACATATACTGCCACCCAACCAACCCTGGTCTCTCAGAATCATAACTCATTATACTACCACCCAACCTGGTCTCTCCAGAATCATAACATTATACTGCCACCCAAACACACCTGGTCTCTCAGAATCATAACATTATACTGCCACCCAACCAACCCTGGTCTCTCAGAATCATAACATTATACTGCCCACCCAACCCTGGTCTCGACAGAATCATAACATTATACTGCCACCCAACCCTGGTCTCTCAGAATCATAACATTATACTGCCACCCAACACTGGTCTCTCAGAATCATAACATTATACTGCCACACCAACCCCTGTGGTCTCGCTCAGAATATAACATTATTTACTGCCACCCAAACCCTGGGTCTCTTCAGAATCATAACATTTATACTGCCACCCAAACAACCCTGGTCTCTCAGAATCATAACATTATACTGCCAACCACACAACCCTGGTCTCTCTCAGAAAATCAATAACATTATACTGCCACACCACCCAACCCTGGTCTCTCAGAATCATAACATTATACTGCCACCCAACCAACCCTGGTCTCTCAGAATCATAACATTATACTGCCACCCAACCAACCCTGGTCTCTCAGAATCATAACATTATACTGCCACCCAACCAACCCTGGTCTCTCAGAATCAGAACATTATACTGCCACCCAACCCTGGTCCTCTCAGAATCATAACATTATACTGCCACCCAACCCTGGTCTCTCAGAATCATAACATTATACTGCCAAACCCAACCCTGGTCTCTCAGAATCATAACATTATACTGCCACCCAACCCTGGTCTCTCAGAATCATAACATTATACTGCACACCCAACCAACCTGGTCTCTCAGAATCAATAACTTATACTGCCACCCAACCTCCTGGTCTCTCAGAATCATAACATTTCATACTGCCACCCAACCAACCCTGGTCTCTCAGAACTCATAACATTATACTGCCACCCAACCCTGGCTCTCAGAATCATAAACATTATACTGCCACCCAACCCTGGTCTCTCAGAATCATAACATTATACTGCCACCCAACCAACCCTGGTCTCTCAACAGGGGAATCATAACATTATACTGCCACCCAAACCCTGGTCTCTCGAGACTCTCATAATACTATACTGCCACCCAACCCTGGTCTCTCAGAATCATAACATTATACTGCCACCCAACCAACCCTGGTCTCTCCTGCAGAATCATAAACATTATACTGCCACCCAACCAACCCTGGTCTCTCAGAATCATAACATTATACTGCCACCCAACCAAACCTGGTCTCTCAGAATCATAACATTATACTGCACCCAACCAACCCTGGTCTCTCAGAATCATAACATTATACTGCCACCCAACCAACCCTGGTCTCTCAGAATCATAACATTATACTGCCACCCAACCAACCCTGGTCTCTCAGAATCATAACATTATACTGCCACCCAACCAACCCTGGTCTCTCAGAATCATAACATTATACTGCCACCCAACCCTGGTCTCTCAGAATCATAACATTATACTGCCACCCCTCCAAACCCAACCCTGGTCTCTCCAGAATCATAACATTATACTGCCACCCAACCCTCTGGTCTCTCAGAATCATAACATTATACTGCCACCCAACCCTGGTCTCTCAGAATCATAAACATTATACTGCCACCCAACCCCTGGTCTCTCAGAATCATAACATTATACCGCCACCCAACCCTGGTCTCTCAGCTCCTCCACTCACGCTGGACTATCTCACTAGTTCTCTGTAACCATCCTTTCAGTCAGAGCTTGTTTGTTCTGACCTACTGTAGGCATTCCCTGAAGGCCATGGGGCAGGCAAACAGAATTATAAATGGTCCTGTGTTTAACTGTAAAATAAGTCTGCATTACATTACCCTCTCTCAGAGTCCCTCTGACATGTTGAGATCGTCTGGCCACATGCTCTCAGTCCCTCTGACATGGTGAGATCGTCTGGCCACCTGTTCTCAGTTCCTCTAACATGTTAAGATCGTCTGGCCTCGTGCTGTCAGTCCTTCTAACATGTTGAGATCGTCTGGCCACATGCTCTCAGTCCATCTAACATGTTGAGATCATCTGGCCACGTGCTCTCAGTCCCTCTGACATTTTGAGATCGTCTGGCCACATGCTTGATGGTCTTGTCATGCTTGACCTCCTTATTCTGACCTGACTGCTTGGTAACAGGGATGTGATCATACTGTTGTCTGTTCTGACCTGACTCCTTGGTAACAGGGATGTGATCATACTGTTGTCTTTGTTCTGACCTGACTCCTTGGTAACAGGGATGTGATCATACTGTTGTCTGTTCTGACCTGACTCCTTGGTAACAGGGATGTGATCATACTGTTGTCTGTTCTGACCTGACTCCTTGGTAACAGGGATGTGATCATACTGTTGTCCTGTTCTGACCTGACTCCTTGGTAACAGGGATGTGATCATACTGTTGTCTGTTTCTGACCTGACTCCTTGGTAACAGGGATGTGATCATACTGTTGTCTGTTCTGACCTGACTCCTTGGTAACAGGGATGTGATCATACTGTTGTCTGTTCTGACCTGACTCCTTGGTAACAGGGATGTGATCATACTGTTGTCTTTGTTCTGACCTGACTCCTTGGAGGCCCCACAGTTGTCTTTTTTATTATGATATATTGTTTTTTAGAATAACACTGCTCAAAAAAATAAAGGGAACACTAAAATAACACATCCTAGATCTGAATGAATGAAATAATCTTATTAAATACTTTTTTTCTTTACATAGTTGAATGTGCTGACAACAAAATCACACAAAAATTATCAATGGAAATCAAATGTATCAACCCATGGAGGTCTGGATTTGGAGTCACCCTCAAAATTAAAGTGGAAAACCACACTACAGGCTGATCCAACTTTGATGTAATGTCCTTAAAACAAGTCAAAATTAGGCTCAGTAGTGTGTGTGGCCTCCACGTGCCTGTATGACCTCCCACAACGCCTGGGCATGCTCCTGATGAGGTGGCGGATGGTCTCACTGAGGGATCTCCTCCCAGACCTGGACTAAAGCATCCGCCACTCCTGGACAGTCTGTGGTGCAACGTGGCGTTGGTGTGGATGGAGAGCGAGACATGATGTCCCAGATGTGCTCAATTGGATTCAGGTCTGGGGGAACGGGCGGGGCCAGTCTATAGCATCAATGCCTTCCTCTTGCAGGAACTGCTGACACACTTCAGCCACATGTCTTGCATTAGGAGGAACCCAGGGCCAACCGCAACAGCATATGGTCTCACAAGGGGTCTGAGGATCTCATCTCGGTACCTCGGTACCTATGGCAGTCAGGCTACCTCTGGCGAGCACATGGAGGGCTGTGCGGCCCCCCCAAAAAAATGCCACCCAACACCATGACTGACCCCCACCGCCAAACCGGTCATGCTGGAGGATGTTGCAGGCAGCAGAACGTTCTCCACGGCGTCTCCAGACTCTGTCACGTCTGTCACATGTGCTCAGTGTGAACCTGCTTTCATCTGTGAAAGGCAGCAGGGCGCCAGTGGCGAATTTGCCAATCTTGGTGTTCTCTGGCAAATGCCAAACGTCCTGCACGGTGTTGGGCTGTAAGCACAACCCCCACCTGTGGACGTCGGGCCCTCATACCACTCTCATGGAGTATGTTTCTGACCGTTTGAGCAGACACATGCACATTTGTGGCCTGACTGGAGGTCATTTTGCAGGGCTCTGGCAGTGCTCCTCCTGCTCCTCCTTGCACAAAGGCGGAGGTAGCGGTCCTGCTGCTGGGTTGTTGCCCTCCTAACGGCCTCCTCCACGTCTCCTGATGTCCTGGCCTGTCTCCTGGTAGTGCCTCCATGCTCTGGACACTACGCTGACAGACACAGCAAACCTTCTTGCCACAAGCTCGCATTGAAGTGCCATCCTGGATGAGCTGCACTACCTGAGCCACTTGTGTGGGTTGTAGACTCCGTCTCATGCTACCACTAGAGTGAAAGCACCGCCAGCATTCAAAAGTGACCAAAACATCAGCCAGGAAAGCATAGGAACTGAGAAGTGGTCTGTGGTCACCACCTGCAGAACCAGTCCTTTATTGGGGGTGTCTTGCTAATTGCCTATAATTTCCACCTGTTGTCTATTCCATTTGCACAACAGCATGTGACATTTATTGTCAATCAGTGTTGCTTCCTAAGTGGACAGTTTGATTTCACAGAAGTGTGATTGACTTGGAGTTACATTGTGTTGTTTAAGTGTTCCCTTTATTTTTTTGAGCAGTGTATATACAGTACCAGTCAAAAGTTTGGACACACCTACTCATTCAAGGGTTTTTCTTTATTTTTACTATTTTCTACATTGTAGAATAACAGTGAAGACATCAAAACTATGAAATAACACATATGGAACCATGTAGTAACCAAAAAAGTGTTAAACAAATCAAAATATATTTTAGCTTTGAGATTCTTCAAAGTAACCACCCTTTGCCTTGATGACAGCTTTTCACACTCTTGGCATTCTCTCAACCAGCTTCACGAGGTAGTCACATGGAATGCATTTCAATTAACAGTTGTGCCTTCTTAAAAGTTAATTTGTGGAATTTCTTTCCTTCTTAATGCGTTTGAGCCAATCAGTTGTGTTGTGGGGGGGGGGTTCGTGACAAGGTAGGGGTGGCACACCTATATGTATCCTTTTAAAATATATATTTCCTTTATTATTTTCCCCTAACCCTCCCACCCCTCCCCTAATTGGAGCAAACTAATGGACAACAACACTTAGGCTTCTACTTCCAGCTTATACATACTATATAGATTTTATGGACACAATGTATTTTACAATAGTTATCATTTGTTTGTTTTTAATCCCATCCTTCAGCTACCCTCAACCCCTCCCATCTGTCTCTGAACACCATCCAGTTTTGATTTCTATTTGCCATATGTTTTTAACTGTGTTGTGATGTTTCACAACATTTCTGAACCTTTCAATTCTCATCGTTTCTACAGATTGACAATTAAAGATAAATATTTTTGCTAAAAGTATTATTATATTATTGATCGATTGACTATGACTTTTTAAATCACCCAGCAGTGCTATTTGCAGAGTTAGCTCCAGGTAAATGTTGCAATTCTTCAACCATTCCTGGACCTGCGACCAAAAACAAGCTACAAATGGACAGAACCAAAACAAATGATCTGTCTCTTCGCAGCAAAATCTGCAGAGCTGGGATGGTTGTATCCCCCATATATATATTTAACATTCTATTGGTTGCAAGAATATTGTGTAATAATTTAAATTGAGAAATTATACGTTTTGAATCCGGCATCATTTTGTGTATCAGTTCATAAACCCATAATGCTGCAATTAGTTGGTTGTAATTTTGGGTAGAGCAGACATTTCCATATATATATATTTTTTGTTGTTAGCTGTTGTCTTTGTTCTGACCTGTCTCTTTGGTAACAGGGATGTGATCATACTTAGAATGAGCTGCTCTACCAACAAAGATGCCTCAGAGGATCATGGGGGTGTTGTTGATAAGGCCTTCAACAGGACAGGCAACAGACAGGATGTTTACCCCTGCCTCACCCTCCAGACCTCCCCCAGGGGGCCCCCTGCCTCACCCTCCAGACCTCCCCCAGGGGGGCCCCCTGCCTCACCCTCCAGACCTCCCCCAGGGGGGCCCCCTGCCTCACCCTCCAGACCTCCCCCAGGGGGGCCCCCTCCCTCACCCTCCAGACCTCCCCAGGGGGCCCCCCTGCCTCACCCTCCAGACCTCCCCCAGGGGGCCCCCTGCCTCACCCTCCAGACCTCCCCCAGGGGGCCCCCTGCCTCACCCTCCAGACCTCCCCCAGGGGGGCCCCCTGCCTCACCCTCCAGACCTCCCCCCAGGGGGGCCCCCTGCTGTCCATTCAGTGTGCGTCTGGAACTCCCCCGGTGTTCTAGAATCTACTACTGAGTGTTCTACTGTCTGGAGAATAACAGAACCTTTTGTCTGTTGTCCACTTTCTTACACATAGAAACCTTTTCTCCCATGTGACCAGAATAACGTATGTATGATGTCTTGTCCTGTCTTACGCAGTTCTCCGTTGTCTGTTCTAATAGTGATATCATCATCTATTTATTGTTCTCCGCTCTAAGGATTAATTCCTCCAATTTCATTGACAGCTACACATGTATAAACTTTTGCAGAATGCAAAGGGGACTAGTTATGTATGATTTCTGGAATGTGCCCAGTAACCAAACATTTGGTGCAGAAATCCACAAAGAAGGAAATATGTTCAATCAAGACCTGAATTCTCTTTTTTGTTCCACTCCTTGTGTTGGCTGCCACAGAACAGCTGTCTGGATGCTGGCCCAGAAAATATTTTCTCACACAAATGTGTCAGTTTCCCATGTATAGCATGTACGTGTTGGAAGGTCCTTTCTATGTAGTAGTGTG
>CM072220.1:84713425-84740193 GCA_036851935.1 Coregonus suidteri
TAAGATAACTTAATAAAAAATTACTCAAGTAAAAAGTAAAAGTCACCCAGTAAAATACTACTTAAGTAAAAAAATATCTGGTTTTAAATGTACTTAAGTACAGTGGTGGAAAAAGTACAACATTTTCATACTTGAGTAAAAGTACAAAGTAAAAGTATACATCAAATACCTCATATTATGCAAACCAGACGGGCACGTTCCAACACTCAGACATGATTTACAAACGCAGTATTTGTGTTTAGTGAGTCCGCCATATCAAAGGCAGTAGGTATGACAATGCTTTATATTGATAGGTGCGTGCATTCTTTAGGAATGTAGTGGCGAAAAAGTTGTCAAAAATATGAATAGTAAAGTAAAGATACCCCAAAAAACTACTTAAGTACTTTAAAGTATTTTTACTTAAGTACTTTACACCACTGGTTGTAGGTTGGCCATGTTAATAATGCTAATGTGTTGCTGGTTGTGGGTTGCCAATGCTAATAATGCTAATGTGGAGATCAGCCCTGCCCTGGTGATAAAATGGCCACCGTGCCACCCAACGTTTCTTTGATGTTTGATTTGAGGAAAAAACTCATTATCTGCTTCGTTTTAATCTCTGTTAATCCAGAAGTTAAATCTTGCGTAATTTGGTCCGCTGCGTGATTAACTTCTTTTTTCAAATCAAATCAAATTTTATTTGTCACATGCGCCGAATACAACAGGTGTAGACCTTACAGTGAAATGCTTACTTACAGCCCTTAACCAACAATGCAGTTTTAAGAAAAAAAAAAAAAAGTTTTTTAAGTAAAAAATGGATAGGTAAAAAATAAAAATAGCAAATAATGATGTGTTCATTTGCGGTATAAATTGAGAGTTCCGGCAAAAACTGTCTCCATCCTCGCAAAAGGAAACTCTCAGCCAAAGCCCTTGTTCCCTTACGATCCATTTGGGTTCACGGGCCAAGAACTCCAGGCGAAGCAGTTTAAACACCACCTTCACCTAATCCTGATACGTCCAAATAACCAGTGATGAAAAGCCCCAAAAAAAAAAACGGATCTAATGCTGCTCGGATCTCACGCATCCCATTCAGTCCTGGCAGATTGTCTCGGTCTACACGTAGAATCTGCCCACGGGAGATTAGCTTTGTTTAAAGTTGATTTATGATTATAATCTGGGAATTAAACAAATTGTTGTTATCACCTGAAATGTTTGTTTTGAGCCCTCAGCAGTGACAGAAACGTCTGTTTAAAACAGCTGTTTGACAAACCAACTGCGGCTAAATAACAGGTTGTGTTATTCCTGTTTAAGTCAGTTGACATATGCTGTCGTGACTGTTGATGTCATGGTATGTCTTTACTACGGCAGTGATATGTAGTGTTATGACATAATGTCTTTACTATGACAGTGATATGTAGTGTTATGACATGATGTCATGGTATGTCTTTACTATGGCAGTGATATGTAGTGTTATGACATGATGTCATGGTATGTCCTTTACTATGACAGTGATATGTAGTGTTATGACATGATGTCATGGTATGTCTTTACTATGACAGTGATATGTAGTGTTATGACATGATGTCATGGTATGTCTTTACTATGGCAGTGATATGTAGTGTTATGACATGATGTCATGGTATGTCTTTACTATGACAGTGATATGTAGTGTTATGACATGATGTCATGGTATGTCTTTACTATGACAGTGATATGTAGTGTTATGACATAATGTCATGGTATGTCTTTACTATGACAGTGATATGTAGTGTTATGACATGATGTCATGGTATGTCTTTACTATGGCAGTGATATGTAGTGTTATGACATGATGTCATGGTATGTCTTTTTACTATGACAGTGATATGTAGTGTTATGACATGATGTCATGGTATGTCTTTACTATGACAGTGATATGTAGTGTTATGACATGATGTCATGGTATGTCTTTACTATGACAGTGATATGTAGTGTTATGACATGATGTCATGGTATGTCTTTACTATGGCAGTGATATGTAGTGTTATGACATGATGTCATGGTATGTCTTTACTATGACAGTGATATGTAGTGTTATGACATGATGTCATGGTATGTCTTTACTATGACAGTGATATGTAGTGTTATGACAGAGTCTTCAGGTAAAGTGTTAATGTATAAAAATAGTTCTGATAATTTCCTTCAGTAAATCCTTATTCTAATTTAGTTAAACACAGCACTATGTTGACCCTACCCAACATGGAAGGAAACTTCTACCCCAGTCCGATAATCCAGTCAGATATCCCGGTCAGATATCCCAGTCAGATATCCCAGTCAGATATCCCAGTCAGATAATCCAGTCAGATAATCCAGTCAGATATCCCAGTCAGATATCCCGGTCCGATATCCCAGTCAGATATCCCAGTCAGATATCCCAGTCAGATAATCCAGTCAGATAATCCAGTCAGATATTCCAGTCAGATATCCCAGTCAGATAATCCAGTCAGATATCCCAGTCAGATATTCCAGTCCGATATCCCAGTCAGATATCCCAGTCAGATATCCCGGTCAGATATCCCGGTCAGATATTCCGGTCAGATATTCCGGTCAGATATCCCAGTCAGATATCCCAGTCAGATATCCCAGTCAGATATCCCGGTCCGATATTCCGGTCAGATATTCCGGTCCGATATCCCGGTCCGATATTCCAGTCAGATATTCCGGTCAGATATTCCGGTCAGATATCCCGGTCCGATAATCCAGTCAGATATCCCAGTCAGATATTCCAGTCAGATATCCCAGTCAGATATCCCAGTCAGATATCCCAGTCAGATATCCCAGTCAGATATCCCAGTCAGATATCCCAGTCAGATATCCCAGTCAGATATCCCAGTCAGATATCCCAGTCAGATAATCCAGTCAGATATCCCAGTCAGATATCCCAGTCAGATATCCCAGTCAGATATCCCAGTCCGATATCCCAGTCAGATATCCCAGTCAGATATCCCAGTCAGATAATCCAGTCAGATATCCCAGTCAGATATCCCAGTCAGATATCCCAGTCATAGATAATCCTGGTATGATAAATAGTCTGATGGATGGCTGGTCTCTCAGTTAGAAGATGACAGATCAATCATCCCTTAATGCAGTAAGCCGTGCGACCTGCGGCTAGACTGGAGCTGACAACATGTCTCTCTCCCCAAATGACACACTATTCCTTATGCAGGCTCTGGTCTAAAGTAGTGCACTATATAGGGAATAGGGTGTCATAGGGCTCTGGTCTAAAGTAGTGCACTATATAGGGAATAGGGTGTCATAGGGCTCTGGTCTAAAGTAGTGTACTATATAGGGAATAGGGTGTCATAGGGCTCTGGTCTAAAGTAGTGTACTATATAGGGAATAGGGTGTCATAGGGCTCTGGTCTAAAGTAGTGCACTATATAGGGAATAGGGTGTCATAGGGCTCTGGTCTAAAGTAGTGCACTATATAGGGAATAGGGTGCCATAGGGCTCTGGTCTAAAGTAGTGTACTATATAGGGAATAGGGTGTCATAGGGCTCTGGTCTAAAGTAGTGCACTATATAGGGAATAGGGTGTCATAGGGCTCTGGTCTAAAGTAGTGCACTATATAGGGAATAGGGTGTCATAGGGCTCTGGTCTAAAGTAGTGTACTATATAGGGAATAGGGTGTCATAGGGCTCTGGTCTAAAGTAGTGCACTATATAGGGAATAGGGTGTCATAGGGCTCTGGTCTAAAGTAGTGTACTATATAGGGAATAGGGTGTCATAGGGCTCTGGTCTAAAGTAGTGCACTATATAGGGAATAGGGTGTCATAGGGCTCTGGTCTAAAGTAGTGCACTATATAGGGAATAGGGTGTCATAGGGCTCTGGTCTAAAGTAGTGCACTATATAGGGAATAGGGTGTCATAGGGCTCTGGTCTAAAGTAGTGCACTATATAAGGAATAGGGTGTCATATATCTCTGGTCTAAAGTAGTGCACTATATAGGGAATAGGGTGTCATAGGGCTCTGGTCTAAAGTAGTGCACTATATAGGGAATAGGGTGTCATAGGGCTCTGGTCTAAAGTAGTGCACTATATAGGGAATAGGGTGCCATAGGGCTCTGGTCTAAAGTAGTGCACTATATAGGGAATAGGGTGTCATAGGGCTCTGGTCTAAAGTAGTGTACTATATAGGGAATAGGGGTGTCATAGGGCTCTGGTCTAAAGTAGTGTACTATATTAGGGAATAGGGTGTCATAGGGCTCTGGTCTAAAGTAGTGCACTATATAAGGAATAGGGTGTCATAGGGCTCTGGTCTAAAGTAGTGCACTATATAGGGAATAGGGTGTCATAGGGCTCTGGTCTAAAGTAGTGCACTATATAGGGAATAGGGTGTCATAGGGCTCTGGTCTAAAGTAGTGTACTATATAGGGAATAGGGTGTCATAGGGCTCTGGTCTAAAGTAGTGTACTATATAGGGAATAGGGTGTCATAGGGCTCTGGTCTAAAGTAGTGCACTATATAGGGAATAGGGTGTCATAGGGCTCTGGTCTAAAGTAGTGCACTAAATAAGGAATAGGGTGTCATAGGGCTCTGGTCTAAAGTAGTGCACCATATAGGGAATAGGGTGCCATAGGGCTCTGGTCTAAAGTAGTGCACTATATAAGGAATAGGGTGTCATAGGGCTATGGTCTAAAGTAGTGCACTATATAGGGAATAGGGTGTCATAGGGCTCTGGTCTAAAGTAGTGCACTATATAAGGAATAGGGTGTCATAGGGCTCTGGTCTAAAGTAGTGCACTATATAGGGAATAGGGTGTCATAGGGCTCTGGTCTAAAGTAGTGCACTATATAGGGAATAGGGTGTCATAGGGCTCTGGTCTAAAGTAGTGCACTATATAGGGAATAGGGTGTCATAGGACTCTGGTCTAAAGTAGTGTACTATATAGGGAATAGGGTGTCATAGGGCTCTGGTCTAAAGTAGTGCACTATATAAGGAATAGGGTGTCATAGGGCTCTGGTCTAAAGTAGTGCACTATATAGGGAATAGGGTGTCATAGGGCTCTGGTCTAAAGTAGTGCACTATATAAGGAATAGGGTGCCATTTGGGACGAGACACAACATTAGTTTTATAGAGAGAGTACAGAGCTCTGTGACCTTTGTGTGTTTACCTAGAGGTTCAGGTTGTTAGTCTGCTGTTTCTGTTCACTGAGCAGGCTTCCGCCATGATAAAACCAATATGGACACGCACGTCTGTTAAATGGAAGAGAGAGGGCTGGGGAGGAGGGGTGAAGGTTAGTGCTGAGTCATGCTGTATCACACAGTCTATCTGATTTAACCTGGCCTGTTTTCCTCTACTGTAATAATAACAGTCTATCTGATTTAACCTGGCCTGTTTCCTCTACTGTAATAATAACAGTCTATCTGATTTAACCTGGCCTGTTTCCTCTACTGTAATAATAACAGTCTATCTGATTTAACCTGGCCTGTTTCCTCTACTGTAATAATAACAGTCTATCTGATTTAACCTGGCCTGTTTCCTCTACTGTAATAATAACAGTCTATCTGATTTAACCTGGCCTGTTTCCTCTACTGTAATAATAACAGTCTATCTGATTTAACCTGGCCTGTTTCCTCTAGCACCAGGAAACACCAGATATTCCTCTAATTGACCACTAGTCATGAACAATGCAACATGTCTGCCCTCCCCCTCCTCCTCCTCCTCCTGTCAGACTGACTCCTCCTCCTCCTCCTCCTCCTCCTCCTCCTCCTCCTGTCAGACTGACTCCTCCTCCTCCTCCTCCTCCTGTCAGACTGACTCCTCCTCCTCCTCCTCCTCCTCCTCCTGTCAGACTGACTCCTCCTCCTCCTCCTCCTCCTCCTGTCAGACTGACTCCTCCTCCTCCTCCTCCTCTTCCTCCTCCTCCTCCTGTCAGACTGACTCTCCTCCTCCCTGTCAGACTGACTCCTCCTCCTCCTCCTGTCAGACTGACTCCTCCTCCTCCTCCTCCTCCTCCTCCTGTCAGACTGACTCCCTCCTCCTCCTCCTCCTCCTGTCAGACTGACTCCTCCTCCTCCTCCTCCTCCTCCTCCTGTCAGACTGACTCCTCCTCCTCCTGTCAGTCTGACTCCTCCTCCTCCTCCTCCTCCTCCTGTCAGACTGACTCCTCCTCCTCCTCCTGTCAGACTGACTCCTCCTCCTCCTGTCAGACTGACTCCTCCTCCTCCTCCTCCTCCTCCTCCTGTCAGACTGACTCCTCCTCCTCCTCCTCCTCCTCCTCCTGTCAGACTGACTCCTCCTCCTCCTCCTCCTCCTCCTCCTCCCAGACTGACTCCTCCTCCTCCTGTCAGACTGACTCCTCCTCCTCCTGTCAGACTGACTCCTCCTCCTCCTCCTCCTCCTCCTCCTCCTCCTGTCAGACTGACTCCTCCTCCTCCTCCTGTCAGTCTGACTCCTCCTCCTCCTCCTCCTGTCAGACTGACTCCTCCTCCTCCTGTCAGACTGACTCCTCCTCCTCCTGTGTCAGACTGACTCCTCCTCCTCCTGTCAGACTGACTCCTCCTCCTCCTGTCAGACTGACTCCTCCTCCTCCTCCTCCTCCTCCTCCTCCTTCTCCTGTCAGACTGACTCCTCCTCCTCCTCCTGTCAGACTGACTCCTCCTCCTCCTCCCAGACTGACTCCTCCTCCCATATGTCACCTTATGCCCTATATAGGGCACTACTTCAAAGGGGCAATCTGCAGTTGCTACATCCATTGTTGGACTTGTAAATTATTGATTTATTCCCATTGATTCATGAAGAATATACACTACTATGTCAAAAGTATGTGGACAGTGCTCGTCAATCATCTCATTCCAAAATCATGGGCATTAATATGGAGTTGGTCCCCCCTTTGCTGCTATAACAGCCTCCACTCTTCTGGGAAGGCTTTCCACTAGATGTTGGAACATTGCTGCGGGGACTTGCTTCCATTCAGCCACAAGAGCATTAGTGAGGTCGGACACTGATGTTGGGCGATTAGGCCTGGCTCGCAGTCGGCTTGAGGTCAGGGCTCTGTGCAGGCCAGTCAAGTTCTTACACACCGATCTCGACAAACCATTTCTGTATGGACCTTGCTTTGTGCACGGAGGCATTGTCATGCTGAAACAGGAAAGGGCCTTCCCCAAACTGTTGCCACAAAGTTGGAAGCACAGAATCGTCTAGAATGTCATTGTATGCTGTAGAGTTAAGATTTCCCTTCACTGGAACTAAGGGGCCTAGCCAGAACCATGAAAAACAGCCCCAGAACATTATTCCTCCTCCACCAAACTTTACAGTTGGCACTATGCATTGGGGCAGGTAGCGTTCTCCTGGCATCCGCCAAACCCAGATTTGTCCGTCGGACTGCCAGATGGTGAAGCGTGATTCATCACTCCAGAGAATGCGTTTCCACTGCTCCAGAGTCCAATGGCGGCGAGCTTTACACCACTCCAGCCGACGCTTGGCATTGCGCATGGTGATCTTAGGCTTGTGTGCGGCTGCTCGGCCATTTCATGAAGCTCCCGACGAACAGTTATTGTGCTGACGTTGCTTCCAGAGGCAGTTTGGAACTCGGTAGTGAGTGTTGCAGCCGAGGACAGACGATTTTTACGCGCTACGCGCTTCAGCACTCGGGCGGTTCCGTTCTGTGAGCTTGTGTGGCCTACCACTTCGCGGCTGAGCCGTTGTTGCTCCTAGACGTTTCCCACTTTACAATAACAGCACTTACTGTTGACCGGGGCAGCTCTAGCAGGGCAGATATTTGATTTTGGAAAGTTGGCATCCTATGACGGTGCCACGTTGAAAGTCACTGAGCTCTTCAGTACGGGCCATTCTACTGCCAATGTTTGTCTAAGGAGATTGCATGGCTGTGTGCTCGATTCTATACACCTGTCAGCAACAGGTGTGGCTGAAATAGCCAAATCCACTAATTTGAAGGGGTGTCCCACATACTTTTAGCCATGTAGTGTAACTTATGAATGCCTCATGAGCTTAGTTCAACTGTCATACCCCATCAGAACCCAAAATATATGCTTGTTTTCCTACAATGTAAAATAATCCATAAAAAAAAAAACATATATATACATGTAAACAGTGTATAGCCTCAAAACATGGTTACAATGATTATTATGATCTCATGGATGGTCAGTCCTTGCAGCCGTCACTCCGTCTATGGATCTGATTATTATGATCTCATGGATGGTCAGTCCTTGCAGCCGTCACTCCGTCTATGGATCTGATTATTATGATCTCATGGATGGTCAGTCCTTGCAGCCGTCACTCCGTCTATGGATCTGATTATTATGATCTCATGGATGGTCAGTCCTTGCAGCCGTCACTCCGTCTATGGATCTGATTATTATGATCTCATGGATGGTCAGTCCTTGCAGCCGTCACTCCGTCTATGGATCTGATTATTATGATCTCATGGATGGTCAGTCCTTGGAGCCGTCACTCCGTCTATGGATCTGAGACTGGTTACATTTCCACATCCTTTTGAAGGTCATCTTTTATGACATGGCTTGAAAAAAATAACCAGCAGCTTTGGTATCTGCTGTTGGATCCACCCTGGACTCCACTGAGGATCTCCTCTATATAGTGAACCTATTGAAGTGTCTCTGCTGTTGGATCCACCCTGGACTCCACTGAGGATCTCCTCTATGTAGTGAACCTATTGAAGTGTATCTGCTGAACCACCCTGGACTCCACTGAGGATCTCCTCTATGTAGTGAACCTATTGAAGTGTCTCTGCTGTTGGGATCCACCCTGGACTCCACTGAGGATCTCCTCTATGTAGTGAACCTATTGAAGTGTATCTGTTGGATCCACCCTGGACTAATAGGGTGCTAGTAAAAGTGCTTGGAGTAACCCTGGATTTTAAACTGTCACGGTCAAAACATGTGGTCCTCTGTAGCTCAGCTGGTAGAGCACGGCGCTTGTAACGCCAGGGTAGTGGGTTCGATCCCCGGGACCACCCATACAAAAAATTTATGCACGCATGACTGTAAGTCGCTTTGGATAAAAGCGTCTGCTAAATGGCATATTATATTATTATTATATTGATACAACAGTAGCTAAGACGGGGAAAAGTCTGTCTATAATAAAGCGCTACTCTACCTTCTTCTTACAGCACTATCAACAAGGCAGGTCCTACAGGCCCTAGTTTTGTCACACCTGGACTACTGTTCTGTCGTGTGTTCAGGTGCCACGGCTGGACCTTGGATGTACACAGGGAGCATTACATTTACATTTACATTTTACATTTTAGTCATTTAGCAGACGCTCTTATCCAGAGCGACTTACAGGAGCAATCAGGGTTAAGTGCCTTGCTCAAGGGCACATCGACAGATTTTTCACCTAGTCGGCTTGGGGATTAGAACCAGCGACCTTTCGGTTACTGGCACAACGCTCTTAACCACTAAGCTACCTGCCGCCGCGAGCAAACGTTAAAAATATGGATGTCAGTCTCTCCTGGCTCAAAGTGGAGGAGAGATTGACTTCATCACTACTTGTATTTGTGAGAGGTGTTGACATGTTGAATGCACCGAGCTGTCTGTTTAAACTACTGGAACACAGCTCGGACACCCATGCATACCCAACAAGACATGCCACCAGAGGTCTCTTCACAGTCCCCAAGTCCAGAACAGACTATGGGAGGCGCACAGTACTACATAGAGCCATGACTACATGGAACTCTATTCCACATCAAGTAACTGATGAAAGTAGTAAAATTAGATTTAAAAAAAACAGATAAAAATACACCTTATGGACCACCGGGGACTGTGAAGCAACACAAACATAGGCACAGACACATGCACACACACACACAATAACATACGCACTATACACACACGTACACATAGATTTTGTGTTGTAGATATGTGATAGTAGAGTAGGGGCCTGAGGGCACACAGTGTGTTGTGAAATCTGTGAATGTATTGTAATGTTTTTAAAATTGTATAACTGCCTTAATTTTGCTGGACCCAGGAAGAGTAGCTGCTGCCTTGGTAGCAGCTAATGGGGATCCATAATAAACCCCAGGAAGAGTAGCTGCTGCCTTGACAGGAACTAATGGGGATCCATAATAAACCCCAGGAAGAGTAGCTGCTGCCTTGGCAGGAACTAATGGGGATCCATAATAAACCCCAGGAAGAGTAGCTGCTGCCTTGGCAGGAACTAATGGGGATCCATAATAAACCCCAGGAAGAGTAGCTGCTGCCTTGGCAGGAACTAATGGGGATCCATAATAAACCCCAGAAAGAGTAGCTGCTGCCTTGGCAGGAACTAATGGGGATCCATAATAAACCCCAGGAAGAGTAGCTGCTGCCTTGGCAGGAACTAATGGGGATCCATAATAAACCCCAGAAAGAGTAGCTGCTGCCTTGGCAGGAACTAATGGGGATCCATAATAAACCCCAGGAAGAGTAGCTGCTGCCTTGGCAGGAACTAATGGGGATCCATAATAAACCCTAGGAAGAGTAGCTGCTGCCTTGGCAGGAACTAATGGGGATCCATAATAAACCCTAGGAAGAGTAGCTGCTGCCTTGGCAGGAACTAATGGGGATCCATAATAAACCCCAGGAAGAGTAGCTGCTGCCTTGGCAGGACCTAATGGGGATCCATAATAAACGCCAGGAAGAGTAGCTGCTGCCTTGGCAGGAACTAATGGGGATCCATAATAAACCCCAGGAAGAGTAGCTGCTGCCTTGGCAGGACCTAATGGGGATCCATAATAAACGCCAGGAAGAGTAGCTGCTGCCTTGGCAGGAACTAATGGGGATCCATAATAAACCCCAGGGAGAGTAGCTGCTGCCTTGGCAGGAACTAATGGGGATCCATAATAAACCCCAGGGAGAGTAGCTGCTGCCTTGGCAGGAACTAATGGGGATCCATAATAAACCACCAGGAAGAGTAGCTGCTGCCTTGGCAGGACCTAATGGGGATCCATAATAAACGCCAGGAAGAGTAGCTGCTGCCTTGGCAGGAACTAATGGGGATCCATAATAAACCCCAGGAAGAGTAGCTGCTGCCTTGGCAGGAACTAATGGGGATCCATAATAAACCCCAGGGAGAGTAGCTGCTGCCTTGGCAGGAACTAATGGGGATCCATAATAAACCCCAGGGAGAGTAGCTGCTGCCTTGGCAGGAACTAATGGGGATCCATAATAAACCCCCAGGAAGAGTAGCTGCTGCCTTGGCAGGACCTAATGGGGATCCATAATAAACGCCAGGAAGAGTAGCTGCTGCCTTGGTAGGAACTAATGGGGATCCATAATAAACCCCAGGAAGAGTAGCTGCTGCCTTGGCAGGAACTAATGGGGATCCATAATAAACCCCAGGAAGAGTAGCTGCTGCCTTGGCAGGAACTAATGGGGATCCATAATAAACCCTAGGAAGAGTAGCTGCTGCCTTGGCAGGAACTAATGGGGATCCATAATAAACCCCAGGAAGAGTAGTTGCAGCCTTGGCAGGAACTAATGGGGATCCATAATAAACCCCAGGAAGAGTAGCTGCTGCCTTGGCAGGAACTAATGGGGATCCATAATAAACCCCAGGAAGAGTAGCTGCTGCCTTGGCAGGAAACTAATGGGGATCCATAATAAACCCCAGAAGAGTAGCCGCTGCCTTGGCAGGAACTAATGGGGATCCATAATAAACGCCAGGAAGAGTAGCCGCTGCCTTGGCAGGAACTAATGGGGATCCATAATAAACCCCAGGGAGAGTAGCTGCTGCCTTGGCAGGAACTAATGGGGATCCATAATAAACCCCAGGAAGAGTAGCTGCTGCCTTGGTAGGAACTAATGGGGATCCATAATAAACCCCAGGAAGAGTAGCTGCTGCCTTGGCAGGAACTAATGGGGATCCATAATAAACCCCAGGGAGAGTAGCTGCTGCCTTGACAGGAACTAATGGGGATCCATAATAAACCCCAGGGAGAGTAGCTGCTGCCTTGGCAGGAACTAATGGGGATCCATAATAAACCCCAGGGAGAGTAGCTGCTGCCTTGACAGGAACTAATGGGGATCCATAATAAACCCCAGGGAGAGTAGCTGCTGCCTTGGCAGGAACTAATGGGGATCCATAATAAACCCCAGGAAGAGTAGCTGCTGCCTTGGTAGGAACTAATGGGGATCCATAATAAACCCCAGGAAGAGTAGCTGCTGCCTTGGCAGGAACTAATGGGGATCCATAATAAACCCCAGGGAGAGTAGCTGCTGCCTTGACAGGAACTAATGGGGATCCATAATAAACCCCAGGGATAGTAGCTGCTGCCTTGGCAGGAACTAATGGGGATCCATAATAAACCCCAGGGAGAGTAGCTGCTGCCCTGGCAGGAACTAATGGGGATCCATAATAAACCCCAGGGAGAGTAGCTGCTGCCTTGGCAGGAACTAATGGGGATCCATAATAAACCCCAGGAAGAGTAGCTGCTGCCTTGGCAGGAACTAATGGGGATCCATAATAAACCCCAGGAAGAGTAGCTGCTGCCTTGGCAGGAACTAATGGGGATCCATAATAAACCCCAGGAAGAGTAGCTGCTGCCTCGGCAGGAACTAATGGGGATCCATAATAAACAGAAATAGAACAGTAGTGCACTATTTAGGGATCAGGGTACCATTTGGGCCAGTATGTCTCCAGAGGCCTTGGGTTGATGTAGCCAGTGTTTTAGTTAATTACCAGAGAAGCCTCAGGGTTATCTGTGGTGCTGCTTATTGACAATGAATTATATAACAGGATGTTACAACATTCAGAGATGTGAAAATAATCATTCTTCAATCATTGAAGCATTGAGGGTAATCATTTGAGAAAGACTCTTTCTATCCTCTGTTCCATTCTGTTCCTCTCCTCTCCTCTCCTCTATTCCATTCTGTTCCTCTCCTCTCCTCTCCTCTATTCCATTCTGTTCCTCTCCTCTCCTCTCCTCTGTTCCATTCTGTTCCTCTCCTCTCCTCTCCTCTGTTCCATTCTGTTCCTCTCCTCTCCTCTGTTCCATTCTGTTCCTCTCCTCTCCTCTCCTCCTCTGTTCCATTCTGTTCCTCTCCTCTCCTCCTCTATTCCATTCTGTTCCTCTCCTCTCCTCTATTCCATTCTGTTCCTCTCCTCTCCTCTATTCCATTCTGTTCCTCTCCTCTCCTCTATTCCATTCTGTTCCTCTCCTCTCCTCTCCTCTGTTCCATTCTGTTCCTCTTCTCTCCTCTGTTCCATTCTGTTCCTCTCCTCTCCTCTATTCCATTCTGTTCCTCTCCTCTCCTCTATTCCATTCTGTTCCTCTCCTCTCCTCAATTCCATTCTGTTCCTCTCCTCTATTCCATTCTGTTCCTCTCCTCATTCCATTCTGTTCCTCTCCTCTCCTCTCCTCTATTCCATTCTGTTCCTCTCCTCTCCTCCTCTGTTCCATTCTGTTCCTCTCCTCTCTTCCATTCTGTTCCTCTCCTCAATTCCATTCTGTTCCTCTCCTCTCCTCTCCTCTCCTCAATTCCATTCTGTTCCTCTCCTCTATTCCATTCTGTTCCTCTCCTCTCCTCTATTCCATTCTGTTCCTCTTCTCTCCTCTGTTCCATTCTGTTCCTCTCCTCTCTCTCTCCTCTATTCCATTCTGTTCCTCTCCTCTCCTCTCCTCTATTCCATTCTGTTCCTCTTCTCTCCTCTGTTCCATTCTGTTCCTCTCCTCTCCTCTCCTCTATTCCATTCTGTTCCTCTCCTCTCCTCTCCTCTATTCCATTATGTTCCTCTCCTCTCCTCTGTTCCATTCTGTTCCTCCCTCTCCTCTGTTCCATTCTTTTCCTCTCCTCTATTCCATTCTGTTCCTCTCCTCTATTCCATTCTCTTTCCTCTTCTCTCCTCTGTTCCATTCTGTTCCTCTCCTCTCCTCTATCCTCTTTCAATTATTTCTCCTCTCCTCTATTCCATTCTGTTCCTCTCCTCTCCTCTGTTCCATTCTGTTTCATTCTGTTCCTCTCCTCTCCTCTGTTCCATTCTGTTCCTCTCCTCTCCTCTGTTCCATTCTGTTCCTCTCCTCTCCTCTATTCCATTCTGTTCCTCTCCTCTCCTCTATTCCATTCTGTTCCTCTCCTCTCCTCTATTCCATTCTGTTCCTCTCCTCTCCTCTCCTCTATTCCATTCTGTTTTCCTCTCCTCTCCTCTGTTCCTCTCCTCTCCTCTCCTCTCCTCTATTCCATTCTGTTCCTCTCCTCTCCTCTCCTCTTTCCTTCTCCTTCCTCTCCTCTCCTCTGTTCCATTCTGTTTCCTCTCCTCCTCTCCTCTCCTCTATTCCATTCTGTTCCTCTCCTCTCCTCTCCTCTATTCCATTCCGCTCCTCTCCTCTCCTCTGTTCCATTCTGTTCCTCTCCTCTCCTCTCTATTCCATTCTGTTCCTCTCCTCTCCTCTATTCCATTCTGTTCCTCTCCTCTCCTCTCCTCTATTCCATTCTGTTCCTCTCCTCTCCTCTATTCCATTCTGTTCCTCTCCTCTCCTCTGTTCCATTCTGTTCCTCTCCTCTCCTCTATTCCATTCTGTTCCTCTCCTCTCCTCTGTTCCATTCTGTTCCTCTCCTCTCCTCTCCTCTGTTCCATTCTGTTCCTCTCCTCTATTCCATTCTGTTCCTCTCCTCTCCTCTCCTCTGTTCCATTCTGTTCCTCTCCTCTCCTCTGTTCCATTCTGTTCCTCTCCTCTCCTCTATTCCATTCTGTTCCTCTCCTCTCCTCTCTCTCCATTCTGTTCCTCTCCTCTCCTCTATTCCATTCTGTTCCTCTCCTCTCCTCTATTCCATTCTGTTCCTCTCCTCTCCTCTATTCCATTCTGTTCCTCTCCTCTCCTCTATTCCATTCTGTTCCTCTCCTCTCCTCTATTCCATTCTGTTCCTCTCCTCTCCTCTATTCCATTCTGTTCCTCTCCTCTCCTCTCCTCTGTTCCATTCTGTTCCTCTCCTCTCCTCAATTCCATTCTGTTCCTCTCCTCTATTCCATTCTGTTCCCTCTCCTCTATTCCATTCTGTTCCTCTCCTCTCATCTTCCTCTCCTCTCCTTCCATTCTGTTCCTCTCCTCTCCTCTATTCCATTCTGTTCCTCTCCTCTCCTCAATTCCATTCTGTTCCTCTCCTCTCCTCTATTCCATTCTGTTCATCTTCTCTCCTCTGTTCCATTCTGTTCCTCTCCTCTCCTCTCCTCTATTCCATTCTGTTCCTCTCCTCTCCTTCCCATTCTGTTCCTCTTCTCTCCTCTGTTCCCTTCTGTTCCTCTCCTCTCCTCTCCTCTATTCCATTCTGTTCCTCTCCTCTCTCCTCTCCTCTATTCCATTATGTTCCTCTCCTCTCCTCTGTTCCATTCTGTTCCTCTCCTCTCCTCTATTCCATTCTGTTCCTCTCCTCTCCTCTCCTCTATTCCATTCTGTTCCTCTTCTCTCCTCTGTTCCATTCTGTTCCTCTCCTCTCCTCTCCTCTGTTCAATTCTTTTCCTCTCCTCTATTCCATTCTGTTCCTCTCCTCTCCTCTCCTCTTCTGTTCCATTCTGTTTCTCCTCTCCTCTATTCCATTCTGTTTCCTCTCCTCTCCTCTGTTCCATTCTGTTCCTCTCCTCTCCTCTCTGTTCCATTCTGTTCCTCCTCTCCTCTCCTCTATTCCATTCTGTTCCTCTCCTCTCCTCTATTCCATTCTGTTCCTCTCCTCTCCTCTATTCCATTCTGTTCCTCTCCTCTCCTCTCCTCTATTCCATTCTGTTCCTCTCCTCTATTCCATTCTGTTCCTCTCCTCTTCTCTATTCCATTCTGTTCCTCTCCTCTCCTCTGTTCCATTCTGTTTCATTCTGTTCCTCTCCTCTCCTCTATTCCATTCTGTTCCTCTCCTCTCCTCTCCTCTATTCCATTCTGCTCCTCTCCTCTCCTCTGTTCCATTCTGTTCCTCTCCTCTCCTCTATTCCATTCTGTTCCTCTCCTCTCCTCTATTCCATTCTGTTCCTCTCCTCTCCTCTCCTCTGTTCCATTCTGTTCCTCTCCTCTCCTCTATTCCATTCTGTTCCTCTCCTCTCCTCTCCTCTATTCCATTCTGTTCCTCTCCTCTCCTCTGTTCCATTCTGTTCCTCTCCTCTCCTCTATTCCATTCTGTTCCTCTCCTCTCCTCTGTTCCATTCTGTTCCTCTCCTCTCCTCTCCTCCATCTCTGTTCCTCTCCTCTCCTCTATTCCATTCTGTTCCTCTCCTCTCCTCTCCTCTCCTCTATTCCATTCTGTTCCTCTCCTCTCCTCTCCTCTGTTCCATTCTGTTCCTCTCCTCTCCTCTGTTCCATTCTGTTCCTCTCCTCTCCTCTGTTCCATTCTGTTCCTCTCCTCTCCTCTGTTCCATTCTGTTCCTCTCCTCTCCTCTCCTCTGTTCCATTCTGTTCCTCTCCTCTCCTCTCCTCTGTTCCATTCTGTTCCTCTCCTCTCCTCTATTCCATTCTGTTCCTCTCCTCTCCTCTATTCCATTCTGTTCCTCTCCTCTCCTCTCCTCTGTTCCATCTCCTCCTCTCCTCTCCTCTGTTCCATTCTGTTCCTCTCCTCTCCTCTGTTCCATTCTGTTCCTCTCCTCTCCTCTGTTCCATTCTGTTCCTCTCCTCTCCTCTCCTCTGTTCCATTCTGTTCCTCTCCTCTCCTCTCCTCTGTTCCATTCTGTTCCTCTCCTCTCCTCTATTCCATTCTGTTCCTCTTCTCTCCTCTATTCCATTCTGTTCCTCTCCCTCTCCTCTATTCTCCTCTGTTCCTCTCTGTTCCTCTCTGTTCCTCTCCTCTCCTCTATTCCATTCTGTTCCCTCTCCTCTCCTCTCCTCTGTTCCATTCTGTTCCTCTCCTCTTCTCTATTCCATTCTGTTCCTCTCCTCTCCTCTCTCTCCTCTTCTCTCCTCTGTTCCTCTCCTCTCCTCCCCTCTGTTCCTCTCCTCTCCTCCCTCTGTTCCTCTCCTCTGTTCCTTTCTGTTCCTCTCTCTCCTCTCCTCTGTACCTCTCCTCTTCTCTCCTCTCCTCTCTCTCCTCCCTCTGTTCCTCTCTGAGGTCGTAGTAGAGATGCGACTGGGATCAAGCTGTTCAGGCTAAATTGGTAATTCATCAACAAAGCGAACAGAGAACGTGCAGAATGATATGATTTCTCCAATGTGTTGTTAATTGATGATCTTTCAGTGTGCCTGTGAATCTAATTGAAGGGGGAGTCTGTGTGTGACTGGGAGGAACATTCAGTTGTTCTTTCTCTGAGTGGTAGCAGTCAGCCTGCTCTCCAGGAGGTCTCAGGTGGTTTCCTCTTCTCCCCACACCTTCTCTCTCTCCCTCCCTCCGCATGGCTTCCTCTCCTCTCGTTCTTCTGAAACCCTACCTCTTCAAATATTATCTTAAATAAATCCCACAGCCCCCCCCTCCCTCCTCATACTAGCTCTGCCTTTGATGATAGCTGTGTGAGTTTGAGTTGACGTATTCTTGCTCACAGATAAAACTGAAGAAATGCTGAATTTAGATGACTATGAATAGCAAAACACTCATTTTAAAACCCACAACACATAAATACGTGACAGAATAGAACACAGCACACTTGAAACATTACAGGACATTTTTCATGATGGAAATGTAAATGTTAAAATGTGATTGTAAAAAAAAAAAATAGAATTTTTGGGATAACCAGTTTACATTTACATTTTACATTTTAGTCATTTAGCAGACGCTCTTATCCAGAGCGACTTACATGAGCAATTAGGGTTAAGTGCCTTGCTCAAGGGCACATCGACAGATTTTTCACCTAGTCGGCTCGGGGGGATTAGAACCAGCAACCTTTCGGTTACTGGCACAACGCTCTTAACCACTAAGCTACCTGCCGCCCTGTTAAGAGCTGGAGTTATTATGCAGTCTGACCAGCAGCAGCGGGTACAGTGGCGTTCCGCAGGCGGTTCGTACGGGCGGTTATACGGGTAGAGTGGCGTTCCGGCGGTTCGTACGGGCGGTTCGGGTACAGTGGCGTTCCGCAGGCGGTTCGTACGGGCGGTTATACGGGTACAGTGGCGTTCCGCAGGCGGTTCGTACGGGCGGTTATACGGGTAGAGTGGCGTTCCGCAGGCGGTGCGTACGGGCGGGTATACGGGTAGAGTGGCGTTCCGCAGGCGGTGCGTACGGGCGTTATACGGGTAGAGTGCGTTCCGCAGGCGGTGCGTACGGGCCGGTTATACGGGTAGAGTGGCGTTCCGCAGGCGGTGCGTACGGGCGGGTATACGGGTAGAGTGGCGTTCCGCAGGCGGTGCGTACGGGCGGGTATACGGGACGGTTGGTATCTGTTTCTCAGGAGCCTGGTGATGCAGTTACCTCTTTATGTTGATACTTACTGTGACTGAGATCTGGGGTTAATATCTGGTCGTTCCAACCTAGCTAGCTTAAGATCAATGCACTAACTACAGTGGGGAGAACAAGGATTTGATACACTGCCGATTTTTGCAGAAAATCACATTGTATGATTTTTAAGTAATTCATTTGCATTTTATTGCATGACATAAGTATTTGATCACCTACAAACCAGTAAGAATTCCGGCTCTCACAGACCTGTTAGTTTTTCTTCAAGAAGCCCTCCTGTTCTCCACTCATTACCTGTATTAACTGCACCTGTTTGAACTCGTTACCTGTATAAAAGACACCTGTCCACACACTCAATCAAACAGACTCCAACCTCTCCACAATGGCCAAGACCAGAGAGCTGTGTAAGGACATCAGGGATAAAATTGTAGACCTGCACAAGGCTGGGATGGGCTACAGGACAATAGGCAAGCAGCTTGGTGAGAAGGTAACAACTGTTGGCGCAATTATTAGAAAATGGAAGAAGTTCAAGATGACGGTCAATCACCCTCGGTCTGGGGCTCCATGCAAGATCTCACCTCCTGGGGCATCAATGATCATGAGGAAGGTGAGGGATCAGCCCAGAACTACACGGCAGGACCTGGTCAATGACCTGAAGAGAGCTGGGACCACAGTCTCAAAGAAAAACATTAACACACTACGCCGTCATGGATTAAATCCTGCAGCGCACGCAAGGTCCCCCTGCTCAAGCCAGCGCATGTCCAGGCCTGTCTGAAGTTTGCCAATGACCATCTGGATGATCCAGAGGAGGAATGGGAGAAGGTCATGTGGTCTAATGAGACAAAAATAGAGCTTTTTGGTCTAAACTCCACTCGCCGTGTTTGGAGGAAGAAGAAGGATGAGTACAACCCCAAGAACACCATCCCAACCGTGAAGCATGGAGGTGGAAAACATCATTCTTTGGGGATGCTTTTCTGCAAAGGGGACAGGACGACTGCACCGTATTGAGGGGAGGATGGATGGGGCCATGTATCGCGAGATCTTGGCCAACAACCTCCTTCCCTCAGTAAGAGCATTGAAGATGGGTCATGGCTGGGTCTTCCAGCATGACAACGACCCGAAACACACAGCCAGGGCAACTAAGGAGTGGCTCCGTAAGAAGCATCTCAAGGTCCTGGAGTGGCCTAGCCAGTCTCCAGACCTGAACCCAATAGAACATCTTTGGAGGGAGCTGAAAGTCCGTATTGCCCAGCGACAGCCCCGAAACCTGAAGGATCTGGAGAAGGTCTGTATGGAGGAGTGTGCCAAAATCCCTGCTGCAGTGTGTGCAAACCTGGTCAAGACCTACAGGAAACGTATGACCTACAGGAAACGTATGATCTCTGTAATTGCAAACAAAGGTTTCTGTACCAAATATTAAGTTCTGCTTTTCTGATGTATCAAATACTTATGTCATGCAATAAAATGCAAATTAATTACTTAAAAATCATACAATGTGATTTTCTGGATGTTTTATTTTAGATTACGTCTCTCACAGTTGAAGTGTACCTATGATAAAAAAAGTACAGACCTCTACATGCTTTGTAAGTAGGGAAAACCTGCAAAAATCGGCAGTGCATCAAATACTTGTTCTCCCCACTGTATAAGTTGCGCTGGATAAGAGCGTCTGCTAAATGAGTAAAACATTTTTTTGTTGCTCTAACAGAAAGCTAAACAGACTCTGAAGAAACACAGTGACGGCTGGGAGAGATGAGACCACTGCAGCCTCTCTAGGCGTTTCATTCCTCTCTGTTCCTTGTTTTATCCACATTAGCGCCTGTCAATAAGAGGGTCCGTCGAGACCCAGATTGTTGTCTTCAACGTTTTGTGTTTCTGGAAAAAACACAATTAATAACGTAGAATATTGGATCCTGAAGTGCCCTGTCATCCCGACGGACCCTGAGGCATTCATCAGAGCTCTCAGAGATGCTCCAGAGGAATGAAGCATTTTAATCTCTCAGACTGTCTGCAGAGCCAGATGTTATTGGGAAAATTAATAAATCAAGGTTTAAATGAAGGGTGTGTTAAATGGAGAAAAGTCCAAAGTAATAGGACTTTTAAAACCTTACAAGCATTCTGCTAGCCATGTGAATGGATTTATCTACTGTAACTAACTAGTATGGATATGGTCAGCAGACTGCTAGCCATGTGAATGGATTTATCTACTGTAACTAGTATGGATATGGTCAGCAGACTGCTAGTCATGTGAATGGAGATTTATCTACTGTAACTAGTATGGATATGGTCAGCAGACTGCTAGTCATGTGAATGGATTTATCTACTGTAACTAGTATGGATATGGTCAGCAGACTGCTAGTCATGTGAATGGATTTATCTACTGTAACTAGTATGGATATGGTCAGCAGACTGCTAGTCGTGTGAATGGATTTATCTACTGTAACTAGTATGGATATGGTCAGCAGACTGCTAGTCATGTGAATGGATTTATCTACTGTAACTAGTATGGATATGGTCAGCAGACTGCTAGTCATGTGAATGGATTTATCTACTGTAACTAGTATGGATATGGTCAGCAGACTGCTAGTCGTGTGAATGGATTTATCTACTGTAACTAGTATGGATATGGTCAGCAGACTGCTAGTCATGTGAATGGATTTATCTACTGTAACTAGTATGGATATGGTCAGCAGACTGCTAGCGGTATTGAATGGATTTATCTACTGTAACTAGTATGGATATGGTCAGCAGACTGCTAGCGGTGTGAATGGATTTATCTACTGTAACTAGTATGGATATGGTCAGCAGACTGCTAGCGGTTGAATGTGATTTATCTACTGTTATAGTATGGATATGGTCAGCAGACTGCTAGTCATGTGAATGGATTTTTACTGTAACTGTAACACACTCTATGGTCAGCAGACTGCTAGCCAAGTGAATGGATTTATCTACTGTAACTAGTATGGATATGGTCAGCAGACTGCTAGCGGTCATGCTAGAATGGTTATATCTACTGTAACTAGTATGGATATGGTCAGCAGACTGCTAGCGGTGTGAATGGATTTATCTACTGTAACTAGTATGGATATGGTCAGCAGACTGCTAGCGGTGTGAATGGATTTATCTACTGTAACTAGTATGGATTGGTCAGCAGACTGCTAGTCAGTGTGAATGGATTTATCTACTGTAACTAGTATGGATATGGTCAGCAGACGCTAGCGTGTGAATGATTTATCTACTGTAACTAGTATGGATATGGTCAGCAGACTGCTAGCGGTGTGAATGGATTTATCTACTGTAACTAGTATGGATATGGTCAGCAGACTGCTAGCCGTGTGAATGGATTTATCTACTGTAACTAGTATGGATATGGTCAGCAGACTGCTAGTCATGTGAATTGATTTATCTACTGTAACTAGTATGGATATGGTCAGCAGACTGCTAGTCATGTGAATGGATTTATCTACTGTAACTAGTATGGATATGGTCAGCAGACTGCTAGTCATGTGAATGGATTTATCTACTGTAACTAGTATGGATATGGTCAGCAGACTGCTAGCGTTTGTGTGAATGGATTACTATACTGTAACTAGTGTAGTTTCTAGCATGCTAGCGGTGTGAATGGTGAGCTAGTAACTAACTAGTATGGATGCTAGACTGCTAGTCAGTGAATGGATTTATCTACTGTAACTAGTATGGATATGGTCAGCAGACTGCTAGCGGTGTGAATGGATTTATCTACTGTAACTAACTAGTATGGATATGGTCAGCAGACTGCTAGCCTCATGTGAATGGATGTATCTACTGTAACTAGTATGGATATGGTCAGCAGACTGCTAGCGTCGTGTGAATGGATTTATCTACTGTAACTAGTATGGATATGGTCAGCAGACTGCTAGCGGTGTAAATGGATTTATCTACTGTAACTAGTATGGATATGGTCAGCAGACTGCTAGCCATGTGAATGGATTTATCTACTGTAACTAGTATGGATATGGTCAGCAGACTGCTAGTCCATGTGAATGGATTTATCTACTGTAACTAGTATGGATTATGGTCAGCAGACTGCTAGTCATGTGAATGGATTTATCTACTGTAACTAGTATGGATATGGTCAGCAGACTGCTAGTCATGTGAATGGATTTATCTACTGTAAGAGTATGGATCATGGTCAGCAGACTGCTAGTCATGTGAATGGATCCTCATCTCTGTAACTAGTATGGATATGGTCAGCAGATGCTAGTCATGTGAATGGATTTATCTACTGTAACTAGTATGGATATGGTCAGCAGACTGCTAGTCATGTGAATGGATTTATCTACTGTAACTAGTATGGATATGGTCAGCAGACTGCTAGTCATGTGAATGGATTTATCTACTGTAACTAGTATGGATATGCAGCAGACTGCTAGTCATGTGAATGATTTATCTACTGTAACAGTAGTATGGATATGGTCAGCCAGACTGCTAGTCGTCTGTGAATGGATTTATCTACTGTAAATAGTATGGATATGGTCTGAGACTGCTAGTCATTCAAATGGATTTATCTACTGTAACTAGTATGGATATGGTCAGCAGACTGCTAGCGGTGTGAATGGATTTTTATCTACTGTAACTAGTATGGATATGGTCAGCAGAACTGCTAGCGGTCTCTCCTGGATTTATCTACTGTAACTAGTATGGATATGGTCAGCAGACTGCTAGCGGTGTGAATGGATTTATCTACTGTAACTAGTATGGATATGGTCAGCAGGAACTGCTAGTCATGTGAAGGATTTATCTACTGTAACTAGTATGGATATGGTCAGAGACTGCTAGCATGTGAATGGATTTATCTACTGAACTAGTATGGATATGGTCAGCAGACTGCTAGCTCCTGTGAATGGATTTATCTACTGTAACTAGTATGGATATGGTCAGCAGACTGCTAGCGGTGTGAATGGAACTAGTTCCTATGGTCAGCAGACTGCTAGCGGTGTGAATGGATTTATCTACTGTAACTAGTATGGATATGGTCAGCAGACTGCTAGCGGGTGAATGGTTTTATCTACTGTAACTAGTATGGATGGGGTCATCCGACTGCTAGCGAGGTTGTCAAATGGATTTACTACTGTAACTAGTATGGAGTATGGTCAGCCCTACTGCTAGTCATGTGAATGGATTTATCTACTGTAACTAGTATGGATATGGGTCAGCAGACTGCTAGCGGTGTGAATGGATTTATCTACTGTAACTAGTATGGATATGGTCAGCAGGAACTGCTAGCGGTGTGAATGGATTTATCTACTGTAACTAGTATGGATATGGTCATCCAGACCTGCTAGTCATGTGAATGGTCATCTACTGTACTAGTATGGATATGGTCAGCAGACTGCTACGGTGTGAATGGATTTATCTACTGTAACTAGTATGATCATGTCAGCAGACTGCTAGCCGTGTGAATGGATTTATCTACTGTAACTAGTATGGATATGGTCAGCAGACTGCTAGCCATGTGAATGGATTTATCTACTGTAACTAACTAGTATGGATATGGTCAGCAGACTGCTAGTCATGTGAATGGATTTATCTACTGTAAACTAGTATGGATATGGTCAGCAGACTGCTAGCGTGTGAATGGATTGATCTACTGTAAACTAGTATGGATTGGTCAGCAGACTCTAGCCATGTGAATGGATTTATCTACTGTAACTAGTATGGATATGGTCAGCAGGACTGCGCCTACGGTGTGAATCGGATTTATCTACTGTCACTAGTATGGATATGGTCAGCAGACTGCTAGCCGTGTGAATGGATGTATCTACTGTAACTAGTATGGATATGGTCAGCAGACTGCTAGCGGTGTGAATGGATTTATCTACTGTAACTAGTATGGATATGGTCAGCAGACTGCTAGCCGTGTGAATGGATTTATCTACTGTAAACTAGTATGGATATGGTCAGAAGACTGCTAGCGGTGTGAATGGATGATCTACTGTAACTAGTATGGATATGGTCAGCAGACTGCTAGCGGTGTGAATGGATTTTCTGCTCTGTAACTAGTATGGATATGTCAGCAGACTGCTAGCTGTGTGAATGGATTTATCTACTGTAACTAGTATGGATATGGTCAGCAGACTGCTAGTCATGTGAATGAGATTTATCTACTGTAACTAGTATGGATATGGTCAGCAGACTGCTAGCCCGTGTGAATGGATTTATCTACTGTAACTAGTATGGATATGGTCAGCAGACTGCTAGCGGTGTGGATGTTTATCTACTGTAACTATTGGATTGGTCGCAGACTGTACACTGTTGAATGGATTTATCTGGTCCCACTATTATCATAGCCTATCAGCAGACTGCTAGCCGTGTGAAGGATTTATCTACTGTAACTAGTATGGATATGGTCAGCAGACTGCTAGCCGTGTGAAGCCAGATGTTATTATCTACTGTCAACTAGTATGGATTATGGTCAGCAGACTGCTAGCCGTGTGAATGGATTTTATCTCTACTGTAATAGTATGGTATGGTCAGCAGACTGCTAGTCGATGAATGGATTTATCTCTGTAACTAGTATGGATATGGTCAGCAGACTGCTAGCCGTTGGAATGGATTTATCTACTGTAACTAGTATGGATATGGTCAGCAGACTGCTAGTCATGTGAATGGATTTATCTACTGTAACTAGTATGGATATGGTCAGCAGACTGCTAGTCATGTGAATGGATTTATCTACTGTAACTAACTAGTATGGATATGGTCAGCAGACTGCTAGCCATGTGAATGGATTTATCTACTGTAACTAGTATGGATATGGTCAGCAGACTGCTAGCCATGTGAATGGATTTATCTACTGTAACTAGTATGGATATGGTCCAGACTGCTAGTATGTGAATGGATTTATCTACTGTAACTAGTATGGATATGGTCAGCAGACTGCTAGCGGTGTGAATGGATTTATCTACTGTAACTAGTATGGATATGGTCAGCAGACTGCTAGTCATGTGAATGGATTTATCTCTACTGTAACTAGTATGGATATGGTCAGCAGACTGCTAGTCATGTGAATGGATTTATCTACTGTAACTAGTATGGATATGGTCAGCAGACTGCTAGTCATGTGAATGGATTTATCTACTGTAACTAGTAGGGATATGGTCAGCAGACTGCTAGTCATGTGAATGGATTTATCTACTGTAACTAGTATGGATATGGTCAGCAGACTGCTAGTCATGTGAATGGATTTATCTACTGTAACTAGTATGGATATGGTCAGCAGACTGCTAGTCGGTGTGAATGGATTTATCTACTGTAACTAGTATGGATATGGTCAGCAGACTGCTAGCATGTGAATGGATTTATCTACTGTAACTAGTATGGATATGGTCAGCAGACTGCTAGTCGTGTGAATGGATTTATCTACTGTAACTAGTATGGATATGGTCAGCAGACTGCTAGCCGTGTGAATGGATTTATCTACTGTAACTAGTATGGATATGGTCAGCAGACTGCTAGCGGTGTGAATGGATTTATCTACTGTAACTAGTATGGATATGGTCAGCAGACTGCTAGCGGTGTGAATGGATTTATCTACTGTAACTAGTATGGATATGGTCAGCAGACTGCTAGCCATGTGAATGGATTTATCTACTGTAACTAGTATGGATATGGTCAGCAGACTGCTAGTCATGTGAATGGATTTATCTACTGTAACTAGTATGGATATGGTCAGCAGACTGCTAGTCATGTGAATGGATTTATCTACTGTAACTAGTATGGATATGGTCAGCAGACTGCTAGCGGTGTGAATGGATTTATCTACTGTAACTAGTATGGATATGGTCAGCAGACTGCTAGTCATGTGAATGGATTTATCTACTGTAACTAGTATGGATATGGTCAGCAGACTGCTAGTCCGTGTGAATGATTTATCTACTGTAACTAGTATGGATATGGTCAGCAGACTGCTAGTCATGTGAATGGATTTATCTACTGTAACTAGTATGGATATGGTCAGCAGACTGCTAGTCGGTGTGAATGGATTTATCTACTGTAACTAGTATGGATATGGTCAGCAGACTGCTAGTCGTGTGAATGGATTTATCTACTGTAACTAGTATGGATATGGTCAGCAGACTGCTAGCCGTGTGAATGGATTTATCTACTGTAACTAGTATGGATATGGTCAGCAGACTGCTAGTCGTGTGAATGGATTTATCTACTGTAACTAGTATGGATATGGTCAGCAGACTGCTAGCCGTGTGAATGGATTTATCTACTGTAACTAGTATGGATATGGTCAGCAGACTGCTAGCCGTGTGAATGGATTTATCTACTGTAACTAGTATGGATATGGTCAGCAGACTGCTAGTCGTGTGAATGGATTTATCTACTGTAACTAGTATGGATATGGTCAGCAGACTGCTAGTCGTGTGAATGGATTTATCTACTGTAACTAGTATGGATATGGTCAGCAGACTGCTAGCCGTGTGTGAATGGATTTATCTACTGTAACTAGTATG
>CM072220.1:84740693-84805925 GCA_036851935.1 Coregonus suidteri
CTCCTCTCCTCCTCTTCCTCTCCTCCTCCTCTCTTCCTCCTCTCCTCCTCCTCTCTCTCCTCCTCCTCTCTCCTCTCCTCTCTCCTCCTCTCCTCCTCTCCCTCTCCTCTCCTCTCCTCTCCTCTCCTCTCCTCTCTCCTCTCCTCTCCTCCTCCTCTCCTCTCCTCCCTCTCCTCCTCCTCTCATCCTCTTCCTCCTCCTCTCCTCCTCCTCCTCTCCTCCTCCTCTCCTCCTCCTCTCCTCTCCTCCTCCTCCTCCTTGCGTGGCTAGTTTTGTTGTGGCAGAGAGGTCGTTTGCGTCCCAAATGACATCCTATGGGCTGTGGTCTAAAGAAAAAGAAGTGCACTATAGGGAATAAGGTACCAGACTTGAATCATACTGGATGAGCCAGACAGTAGAGGAGCTTGGGCTTCCAGCTATCACAGCAACGACCCTCAGCTCCACGGTTAGGTTCACAAACTACCACCCAACCCTGGTCTCTCAGAATCATAACATTATACTGCCACCCAACCCTGGTCTCTCAGAATCATAACATTATACTGCCACCCAACCCTGGTCTCTCAGAATCATAACATTATACTGCCACCCAACCAACCCTGGTCTCTCAGAATCATAACATTATACTGCCACCCAACCCTGGTCTCTCAGAATCATAACATTATACTGCCACCCAACCCTGGTCTCTCAGAATCATAACATTATACTGCCACCCAACCCTGGTCTCTCAGAATCATAACATTATACCGCCACCCAACCCTGGTCTCTCAGAATCATAACATTATACTGCCACCCAACCCTGGTCTCTCAGAATCATAACATTATACTGCCACCCAACCCTGGTCTCTCAGAATCATAACATTATACTGCCACCCAACCCTGGTCTCTCAGAATCATAACATTATACTGCCACCCAACCCTGGTCTCTCAGAATCATAACATTATACTGCCACCCAACCAACCCTGGTCTCTCAGAATCATAACATTATACTGCCACCCAACCCTGGTCTCTCAGAATCATAACATTATACTGCCACCCAACCCTGGTCTCTCAGAATCATAACATTATACTGCCACCCAACCCTGGTCTCTCAGAATCATAACATTATACTGCCACCCACCCACCCTGGTCTCTCAGAATCATCATAACATTATACTGCCACCCAACCACCCACCCACCCCTGGTCTCTCAGAATCATAACATTATACTGCCACCCACCCAACCCTGGTCTCTCAGAATCATAACATTATACTGCCACCCAACCAACCCTGGTCTCTCAGAATCATAACATATACTGTCACCCAACCAACCCTGGTCTCTCAGAATCATAACATTATACTGCCACCCAACCAACCCTGGTCTCTCAGAATCATAACATTATACTGCCACCCAACCAACCCTGGTCTCTCAGAATCATAACATTATACTGCCACCCAACCAACCCTGGTCTCTCAGAATCATAACATTATACTGCCACCCAACCCTGGTCTCTCAGAATCATAACATTATACTGCCACCCAACCCTGGTCTCTCAGAATCATAACATTATACTGCCACCCCACCCTGGTCTCTCAGAATCATAACATTATACTGCCACCCAACCAACCCTGGTCTCTCAGAATCATAACATTATACCGCCACCCAACCCTGGTCTCTCAGAATCATAACATTATACTGCCACCCAACCCTGGTCTCTCAGAATCATAACATTATACTGCCACCCAACCCTGGTCTCTCAGAATCATAACATTATACTGCCACCCAACCAACCCTGGTCTCTCAGAATCATAACATTATACTGCCACCCAACCCTGGTCTCTCAGAATCATAACATTATACTGCCACCCAACCCTGGTCTCTCAGAATCATAACATTATACTGCCACCCAACCCTGGTCTCTCAGAATCATAACATTATACTGCCACCCAACCAACCTGGTCTCTCAGAATCATAACATTATACTGCCACCCAACCCTGGTCTCTCAGAATCATAACATTATACTGCCACCCAACCCTGGTCTCTCAGAATCATAACATTATACTGCCACCCAACCCTGGTCTCTCAGAATCATAACATTATACCGCCACCCAACCCTGGTCTCTCAGAATCATAACATTATACTGCCACCCAACCCTGGTCTCTCAGAATCATAACATTATACTGCCACCCAACCCTGGTCTCTCAGAATCATAACATTATACTGCCACCCAACCAACCCTGGTCTCTCAGAATCATAACATTATACTGCCACCCAACCCTGGTCTCTCAGAATCATAACATTATACTGCCACCCACCCAACCCTGGTCTCTCAGAATCATAACATTATACTGCCACCCAACAACCTGGTCTCTCAGAATCATAACATTATACTGCCACCCAACCCACCAACCCTGGTCTCTCAGAATCATAACATTATACTGCCACCCAACCAACCGTGGTCTCTCAGAATCATAACATTATACCGCCACCCAACCCTGGTCTCTCAGAATCATAACATTATACTGCCACCCAACCAACCCTGGTCTCTCAGAATCATAACATTATACTGCCACCCAACCCTGGTCTCTCAGAATCATAACATTATACTGCAACCAACCCTGGTCTCTCAGAATCATAACATTATACTGCCACCCAACCCTGGTCTCTCAGAATCATAACATTATACTGCCACCCAACCCTGGTCTCTCAGAATCATAACATTATACTGCCACCCAACCCTGGTCTCTCAGAATCAGAACATTATACTGCCACCCAACCAACCCTGGTCTCTCAGAATCATAACATTATACTGCCACCCAACCCTGGTCTCTCAGAATCATAACATTATACTGCCACCCAACCCTGGTCTCTCAGAATCATAACATTATACTGCCACCCAACCCTGGTCTCTCAGAATCATAACATTATACTGCCACCCAACCAACCCTGGTCTCTCAGAATCATAACATTATACTGCCACCCAACCAACCCTGGTCTCTCAGAATCATAACATTATACCGCCACCCAACCCTGGTCTCTCAGAATCATAACATTATACTGCCACCCAACCAACCCTGGTCTCTCAGAATCATAACATTATACTGCCACCCAACCCTGGTCTCTCAGAATCATAACATTATACTGCCACCCAACCAACCCTGGTCTCTCAGAATCATAACATTATACTGCCACCCAACCCTGGTCTCTCAGAATCATAACATTATACTGCCAACCAACCAACCCTGGTCTCTCAGAATCATAACATTATACTGCCACCCAACCCTGGTCTCTCAGAATCATAACATTATACTGCCAGCCAACCAACCCTGGTCTCTCAGAATCATAACATTATACTGCCACCCAACCAACCCTGGTCTCTCAGAATCATAACATTATACTGCCACCCAACCCTGGTCTCTCAGAATCATAACATTATACTGCCACCCAACCCTGGTCTCTCAGAATCATAACATTATACTGCCACCCAACCCTGGTCTCTCAGAATCATAACATTATACTGCCACCCAACCCTGGTCTCTCAGAATCATAACATTATACTGCCACCCAACCAACCCTGGTCTCTCAGAATCAGAACATTATACTGCCACCCACCAACCCTGGTCTCTCAGAATCATAACATTATACTGCCACCCAACCAACCCTGGTCTCTCAGAATCATAACATTATACTGCCACCCAACCAACCCTGGTCTCTCAGAATCAGAACATTATACTGCCACCCAACCAACCCTGGTCTCTCAGAATCATAACATTATACTGCCACCCAACCAACCCTGGTCTCTCAGAATCATAACATTATACTGCCACCCAACCAACCCTGGTCTCTCAGAATCATAACATTATACTGCCACCCAACCAACCCTGGTCTCTCAGAATCATAACATTATACTGCCACCCAACCCTGGTCTCTCAGAATCATAACATTATACTGCCACCCAACCAACCCTGGTCTCTCAGAATCATAACATTATACTGCCACCCAACCAACCCTGGTCTCTCAGAATCATAACATTATACTGCCACCCACCCAACCCTGGTCTCTCAGCTCCTCCACTCACGCTGGACTGTCTCACTAGTTCTCTGTAACCATCCTTTCAGTCAGCGCTTGTTTGTTCTGACCTTGCTGTCAGCCTGTGTTTCTCTACTGTAGGCATTACCCAGCCTTCCCTGAAGGCCATGGGCAGGCAAACAGAATTATAAATGGTCCTGTGTTTAACTGTAAAATAAGTCTGCATTACATTACCCTCTCTCAGTCCCTCTGACATGTTGAGATCGTCTGGCCACGTGCTCTCAGTCCCTCTGACATGTTGAGATCGTCTGGCCACGTGCTCTCAGTCCCTCTGACGTGTTGAGATCGTCTGGCCACGTGCTCTCAGTCCCTCTGACATGTTGAGATCGTCTGGCCACATGCTCTCAGTCCCTCTGACATGTTGAGATCGTCTGGCCACATGCTCTCAGTCCCTCTGACATGTTGAGATCGTCTGGCCACATGTTCTCAGTCCCTCTGACATGTTGAGATCGTCTGGCCACATGTTCTCAGTCCCTCTGACATGTTGAGATCGTCTGGCCACATGCTCTCAGTCCATCTAACATGTTGAGATCATCTGGCCACGTGCTCTCAGTCCCTCTGACATGTTGAGATCGTCTGGCCACCTGCTCTCAGTCCCTCTGACATGTTGAGATCGTCTGGCCACCTGCTCTCAGTCCCTCTGACATGTTGAGATTGTCTGGCCACGTGCTCTCAGTCCCTCTGACATGTTGAGATCGTCTGGCCACATGCTCTCAGTCCCTCTGACATGTTGAGATCGTCTGGCCACGTGCTCTCAGTCCCTCTGACATGTTGAGATCGTCTGGCCACATGCTCTCAGTCCCTCTGACATGTTGAGATCGTCTGGCCACGTGCTTGATGGTCTTGTCATGCTTGACCTCCTTATTCTGAAATTCGGAATGCATTTCAATTAACAGGTGTGCCTTCTTAAAAGTTAATTTGTGGAATTTCTTTCCTTCTTAATGCGTTTGAGCCAATCAGTTGTGTTGTGACAAGGTAGGGGTGGCACACCTATATGTATCCTTTTAAAAAATATATTTTCCTTCATTATTTTCCCCTAATCCTACCACCACCCCTCCCCTAATTGGAGTAAACTAATGGACAACAACACTTAGGCTTCTACTTCCAGCTTATACATACTATATAGATTTTATGGACACAATGTATTTTACAATAGTTATCATTTGTTTGTTTTTAATCCCACCCTTCAGCTACCCTCAACCCCTCCCATCTATCGCTGAACACCATCCAGTTTTTATTTATATTTGCCATATGTTTTTAACTGTGTTGTGATGTTTCACAACATTTCGGGAACCTTTCAATTCTCATCGTTTCTACAGATTGACAATTAAAGATAAATATTTTTTGCTAAAAGTATTATTATATTATTGATCGATTGACTATGACTTTTTAAATCACCCAGCAGTGCTATTTGCAGAGTTAGCTCCAGGTAAATGTTGCAGTTCTTCAACCATTCCTGAACCTGCGACCAAAAACAAGCTACAAATGGACAGTACCAAAATAAATGATCTAATGATTCTGTCTCTTCGCAGCAAAATCTGCAGAGCTGGGATGGTTGTATCCCCCATATATATATTTAACATTCTATTAGTTGCAAGAATATTGTGTAATAATTTAAATTGAGAAATTATACGTTTTGAATCCGGCATCATTTTGTGTATCAGTTCATAAACCATAATGCTGCAATCAGTTGGTTGTAATTTTGGGTAGAGCAGACATTTCCATTTATATATTTTTTGTTGTTAGCTGTCTTCTTGGTAACAGGGATGTGATCATACTTAGAATGAGCTGCTCTACCAACAAAGATGCCTCAGAGGATCATGGGGATGTTGTTGATAAGACCTTCAACAGGACAGGCAACAGACAGGATGTTTACCCCTGCCTCACCCTCCAGACCTCCCCCAGGGGGCCCCCTGCCTCACCCTCCAGACCTCCCCCAGGGCATTTACCCCTGCCTCACCCTCCAGACCTCCCCCAGGGCGTTTACCCCTGCCTCACCCTCCAGACCTCCCCCAGGGCGTTTACCCCTGCCTCACCCTCCAGACCTCCCCCAGGGCGTTTACCCCCTGCCTCACCCTCCAGACCTCCCCCAGGGCGTTTACCCCTGCCTCACCCTCCAGACCTCCCCTAGGGGGGCCCCCTGCCTCACCCTCCAGACCTCCCCTAGGGGGGCCCCCTGCCTCACCCTCCAGACCTCCCCCAGGATGTTTACCCCTGCCTCACCCTCCAGACCTCCCCCAGGGGGCCCCCTGCCTCACCCTCCAGACCTCCCCCAGGGGGGCCCCCTGCCTCACCCTCCAGACCTCCCCCAGGGGGGCCCCTGCCTCACCCTCCAGACCTCCCCCAGGGGGCCCCCTGCCTCACCCTCCAGACCTCCCCCAGGATGTTTACCCCTGCCTCACCCTCCAGACCTCCCCCAGGGGGCCCCCTGCCTCACCCTCCAGACCTCCCCCAGGGGGGCCCCCTGCTGTCCATTCAGTGTGCGTCTGGAACTACCCCGGGTGTTCTAGAATCTACTGAGTGTTCTACTGTCTGGAGAATAACAGAACCTTTGTCTGTTGTCCACTTTCTTACACATAGAAACCTTTTACAATAATAATATGCCATTTAGCAGACGCTTTTATCCAAAGCGACTTACAGTCATGCGTGCATACATTTTTTTTTGTGTATGGGTTGTCCCGGGGATCGAACCCACTACCCTGGCGTTACAAGCGCCGTGCTCTACCAGCTGAGCTACAGAGGACCACATGTAACCAGAATAACCAGGAGACTATGTATGTATGATGTCTTGTCCTGTCTTACGCAGTTCTCCATTGTCTGTTCTAATAGTGATATCATCATCTATTTATTGTTCTCCGCTCTGAGGCTAATTCGTCCAATTTCTTTGACAGCTACACATGTATAAACTTTTGCAGAATGCAAAGGGGACTAGTTATGTATGATTTCTGGAATGTGCCCAGTAACCAAACATTTGGTGCAGAAATCCACAAAGAAGGAAATATGTTCAATCAAGACCTGAATTCTCTTTTTGTTCCACTCCTTGTGTTGGCTGCCACAGAACAGCTGTCTGGATGCTGGCCCAGAAAATACTTTCTCACACAAATGTGTCAGTTTCCCATGTATAGCATGTACGTGTTGGAAGGTCCTTTCTATGTAGTAGTGTGGAAGGTCCTTTCTATGTAGTAGTGTGGAAGGTCCTTTCTATGTAGTAGTGTGGAAGGTCCTTTCTATGTAGTAGTGTGGAAGGTCCTTTCTATGTAGTAGTGTGGAAGGTCCTTTCTATGTAGTAGTGTGGAAGGTCCTTTCTATGTAGTAGTGTGGAAGGTCCTTTCTATGGAGTAGTGTGGAAGGTCCTTTCTATGTAGTAGTGTGTAAGGTCCTTTCTATGTAGTAGTGTGTAAGGTCCTTTCTATGTAGTAGTGTGGAAGGTCCTTTCTATGTAGTAGTGTGGAAGGTCCTTTCTATGTAGTAGTGTGGAAGGTCCTTTCTATGTAGTAGTGTGGAAGGTCCTTTCTATGTAGTAGTGTGGAAGGTCCTTTCTATGTAGTAGTGTGGAAGGTCCTTTCTATGTAGTAGTGTGGAAGGTCCTTTCTATGTAGTAGTGTGGAAGGTCCTTTCTATGTAGTAGTGTGGAAGGTCCTTTCTATGTAGTAGTGTGGAAGGTCCTTTCTATGTAGTAGTGTGGAAGGTCCTTTCTATGTAGTAGTGTGGAAGGTCCTTTCTATGTAGTAGTGTGGAAGGTCCTTTCTATGTAGTAGTGTGGAAGGTCCTTTCTATGGAGTAGTGTGGAAGGTCCTTTCTATGTAGTAGTGTGGAAGGTCCTTTCTATGGAGTAGTGTGGAAGGTCCTTTCTATGTAGTAGTGTGGAAGGTCCTTTCTATGTAGTAGTGTGGAAGGTCCTTTCTATGTAGTAGTGTGGAAGGTCCTTTCTATGTAGTAGTGTGGAAGGTCCTTTCTATGTAGTAGTGTGTAAGGTCCTTTCTATGTAGTAGTGTGTAAGGTCCTTTCTATGTAGTAGTGTGGAAGGTCCTTTCTATGTAGTAGTGTGGAAGGTCCTTTCTATGTAGTAGTGTGGAAGGTCCTTTCTATGTAGTAGTGTGGAAGGTCCTTTCTATGTAGTAGTGTGGAAGGTCCTTTCTATGTAGTAGTGTGTAAGGTCCTACCATGTAGTCGTGTGGAAGGTCCTTTCTATGTAGTAGTGTGGAAGGTCCTTTCTATGTAGTAGTGTGGAAGGTCCTTTCTATGTAGTAGTGTGGAAGGTCCTTTCTATGTAGTAGTGTGGAAGGTCCTTTCTATGTAGTAGTGTGGAAGGTCCTTTCTATGTAGTAGTGTGGAAGGTCCTTTCTATGTAGTAGTGTGGAAGGTCCTTTCTATGTAGTAGTGTGGAAGGTCCTTTCTATGTAGTAGTGTGGAAGGTCCTTTCTATGGAGTAGTGTGGAAGGTCCTTTCTATGTAGTAGTGTGGAAGGTCCTTTCTATGTAGTAGTGTGGAAGGTCCTTTCTATGTAGTAGTGTGGAAGGTCCTTTCTATGTAGTAGTGTGTAAGGTCCTTTCTATGTAGTAGTGTGGAAGGTCCTTTCTATGTAGTAGTGTAGAAGGTCCTTTCTATGTAGTAGTGTGGAAAGTCCTTTCTATGTAGTAGTGTGGAATGTCCTTTCTATGTAGTAGTGTGGAAGGTCCTTTCTATGTAGTAGTGTGGAAGGTCCTTTCTATGTAGTAGTGTGGAAGGTCCTTTATATGTAGTAGTGTGGAAGGTCCTTTCTATGTAGTAGTGTGTAAGGTCCTTTCTATGTAGTAGTGTGGAAGGTCCTTTCTATGTAGTAGTGTGGAAGGTCCTACCATGTAGTAGTGTGGAAGGTCCTTTTTCTATGTAGTAGTGTGGAAGGTCCTTTCTATGTAGTAGTGTGGAAGGTCCTTTCTATGTAGTAGTGTGGAAGGTCCTTTCTATGTAGTAGTGTGGAAGGTCCTTTCTATGTAGTAGTGTGGAAGGTCCTTTCTATGTAGTAGTGTGGAAGGTCCTTTCTATGTAGTAGTGTGGAAGGTCCTACCATGTAGTAGTGTGTAATGTTGTCACGTGTAGTTTCATGGTGTCACATGTTGTCATGTGTAGTTTCATGGTGTCACATGTTGTCACGTGTAGTTTCATGGTGTCACATGTTGTCACGTGTAGTTTCATGGGTGTCACATGTTGTCACGTGTAGTTTCATGGTGTCACATGTTGTCACGTGTAGTTTCATGGTGTCACATGTTGTCACGTGTAGTTTCAACTACACATGGTTGTTTTTTCATCCTATTAGGAGTCAGACTGAAAAAACCTCTCACCTTCACTAACCCTGTATAGTTGGAGATCACCTTCACTAACCCTGTATAGTTGGAGATCACCTTCACTAACCCTGTATAGTTGGAGATCACCTTCACTCACCCTGTATAGTTGGAGATCACCTTCACTCACCCTGTATAGTTGGAGATCACCTTCACTAACCCTGTATAGTTGGAGATCATCTTCACTAACCCTTTATAGTTGGAGATCACCTTCACTAACCCTGTATAGTTGGAGATCACCTTCACTAACCCTGTATAGTTGGAGATCACCTTCACTAACCCTGTATAGTTGGAGATCACCTTCACTAACCCTTTATAGTTGGAGATCACCTTCACTCACCCTGTATAGTTGGAGATCACCTTCACTAACCCTGTATAGTTGGAGATCACCTTCACTAACCCTGTATAGTTGGAGATCACCTTCACTAACCCTGTATAGTTGGAGATCACCTTCACTAACCCTGTATAGTTGGAGATCACCTTCACTCACCCTGTATAGTTGGAGATCACCTTCACTAACCCTGTATAGTTGGAGAACACCTTCACTAACCCTGTATAGTTGGAGATCACCTTCACTAACCCTGTATAGTTGGAGATCACCTTCACTAACCCTGTATAGTTGGAGATCACCTTCACTAACCCTGTATAGTTGGAGATCACCTTCACTAACCCTGTATAGTTGGAGATCACCTTCACTAACCCTGTATAGTGGGAGATCACCTTCACTAACCCTGTATAGTTGGAGATCACCTTCACTAACCCTGTATAGTTGGAGATCATCTTCACTAACCCTGTATAGTTGGAGATCACCTTCACTAACCCTGTATAGTTGGAGATCACCTTCACTCACCCTGTATAGTTGGAGATCACCTTCACTAACCCTGTATAGTTGGAGATCACCTTCACTAACCCTGTATAGTTGAAGATCATCTTCACTAACTCTGTATAGTTGGAGATCACCTTCACTAACCCTGTATAGTTGGAGATCACCTTCACTAACCCTGTATAGTTGGAGATCACCTTCACTAACCCTGTATAGTTGGAGATCACCTTCACTCACCCTGTATAGTTGGAGATCACCTTCACTAACCCTGTATAGTTGGAGATCACCTTCACTCACCCTGTATAGTTGGAGATCACCTTCACTAACCCTGTATGGTTGGAGATCACCTTCACTAACCCTGTATAGTGGGAGATCACCTTCACTCACCCTGTATAGTTGGAGATCACCTTCACTAACCCTGTATAGTTGGAGATCACCTTCACTAACCCTGTATAGTTGGAGATCATCTTCACTAACCCTTTATAGTTGGAGATCACCTTCACTCACCCTGTATAGTTGGAGATCACCTTCACTCACCCTGTATAGTTGGAGATCATCTTCACTAACCCTTTATAGTTGGAGATCACCTTCACTCACCCTGTATAGTTGGAGATCACCTTCACTCACCCTGTATAGTTGGAGATCACCTTCACTAACCCTGTATAGTTGGAGATCACCCTCACTAACCCTGTATAGTTGGAGTTCACCTTCACTAACCCTGTATAGTTGGAGATCACCTTCACTAACCCTGTATAGTTGGTGATCACCTTCACTAACCCTGTATAGTTGGAGATCACCTTCACTCACCCTGTATAGTTGGAGATCACGTTCACTAACCCTGTATAGTTGGAGATCACCTTCACTAACCCTGTATAGTTGGAGATCACCTTCACTCACCCTGTATAGTTGGAGATCACCTTCACTAACCCTGTATAGTTGGAGATCACCTTCACTAACCCTGTATAGTGGGAGATCACCTTCACTCACCCTGTATAGTTGGAGATCACCTTCACTAACCCTGTATAGTTGGAGATCACCTTCACTCACCCTGTATAGTTGGAGATCACCTTCACTAACCCTGTATGGTTGGAGATCACCTTCACTAACCCTGTATAGTGGGAGATCACCTTCACTCACCCTGTATAGTTGGAGATCACCTTCACTAACCCTGTATAGTTGGAGATCACCTTCACTAACCCTGTATAGTTGGAGATCACCTTCACTCACCCTGTATAGTTGGAGATCACCTTCACTAACCCTGTATAGTTGGAGATCACCTTCACTAACCCTGTATAGTGGGAGATCACCTTCACTCACCCTGTATGGTTGGAGATCACCTTCACTCACCCTGTAGGGTTGGAGATCACCTTCACTCACCCTGTATGGTTGGAGATCACCTTCACTAACCCTGTATAGTTGGAGATCACCTTCACTAACCCTGTATGGTTGGAGATCACCTTCACTAACCCTGTATAGTTGGAGATCACCTTCACTAACCCTGTATAGTTGGAGATCACCTTCACTAACCCTGTATAGTTGGAGATCACCTTCACTAACCCTGTATAGTGGGAGATCACCTTCACTAACCCTGTATAGTTGGAGATCACCTTCACTCACCCTGTATAGTGGGAGATTACCTTCACTAACCCTGTATAGTTGGAGACCACCTTCACTAACCCTGTATAGTTGGAGATCACCTTCACTAACCCTGTATAGTTGGAGATCACCTTCACTAACCCTGTATAGTTGGAGAATACCTTCACTAACCCTGTATAGATGGAGATCACCTTCACTAACCCTGTATAGTGGGAGATCACCTTCACTACCCTGTATAGTTGGAGATCACCTTCACTAACCCTGTATAGTTGGAGATCACCTTCACTAACCCTGTATAGTTGGAGATCACCTTCACTAACCCTGTATAGTTGGAGATCACCTTCACTAACCCTGTATAGTTGGAGATCACCTTCACTAACCCTGTATAGTTGGAGATCACCTTCACTAACCCTGTATAGTTGGAGATCACCTTCACTAACCCTGTATAGTGGGAGATCACCTTCACTCACCCTGTATAGTTGGAGATCACCTTCACTAACCCTGTATAGTTGGAGATCACCTTCACTAACCCTGTATAGTTGGAGATCACCTTCACTAACCCTGTATAGTGGGAGATCACCTTCACTCACCCTGTATAGTGGGAGATCACCTTCACTAACCCTGTATAGTGGGAGATCACCTTCACTAACCCTGTATGGTAATCATAATTACTGTGAATGCTACATACACATAAATCATCCAATAGAGAGCAATATCTTTTTTTTAAGGTTTGGCACAAAATCAACACATTTTGTCATTTAATTCACCTGTAACAAGTCAGGTTTTGTGTAATGTTCTGTGTCATCAACAACAGGTTGCAGGTGTCCAGATCCCTTTTTTTGTTGTTGTCCTGTACTGTTGACACTATGTTAAATAGCCACGTCTGTGTTAAATAGCCACGTCTGTGTTAAATAGCCACGTCTGTGTTAAATAGCCACGTCTGTGTTAAATAGCCACGTCTGTGTTAAATAGCAAATAATGATGTGTTCATTTGCGGTATAAATTGAGAGTTCCGGCAAAAACAGTCTCCATCCTCCCAAAAGGAAACTCTCAGCTAAAGCCCCCGTTCCCTTCCGATCCATTTGGGTTCACGGGCCAAGAACTCCAGGCGAAGCAGTTTAAGCACCGCCGTCGCCCAATCCTGATACGTCCAAATAACCAGTGATGAAAACCCCCCAAAAACGGATCTAATGCTGCTCGGATCTCACGCATCCCATTCAGTCCTGGCAGATTGTCTCGGTCTACACGTAGAATATGCCCACGGGAGATTAGCTTCGTTTAAAGTTGATGTATGATTATAATCTGGGAATTAAACAAATTGTTGTTATCACTGAAATGTTTGTTTTGAGCCCTCAGCAGTGACAGAAACGTCTGTTTAAAACAGCTGTTTGACAAACCAACTGCTGCTAAATAACAGGTTGTGTTATTCCTGTTTAAGTCAGTTGACATATGCTGTCGTGACTGTTGATGTCATGGTATGTCTTTACTACGGCAGTGATATGTAGTGTTATGACATAATGTCTTTACTATGACAGTGATATGTAGTGTTATGACATGATGTCATGGTATGTCTTTACTATGACAGTGATATGTAGTGTTATGACATGATGTCATGGTATGTCTTTACTATGACAGTGATATGTAGTGTTATGACAGAGTCTTCAGGTAAAGTGTTAATGTATAAAAATAGTTCTGATAATTTCCTTCAGTAAATCCTTATTCTAATTTAGTTAAACACAGCACTATGTTGACTCTACCCAACATGGAAGGAAACTTCTACCACAGTCAGATATTCCGGTCAGATATTCCAGTCAGATATTCCGGTCAGATATTCGGTCAGATATTCCGGTCAGATATCCCAGTCCGATATTCCAGTCCGATATTCCAGTCAGATATTCCGGTCAGATATCCCGGTCAGATATCCCGGTCCGATATTCCGGTCAGATATTCCGGTCAGATATCCCAGTCAGATATCCCGGTCCGATATTCCGGTCAGATATTCCGGTCAGATATTCCGGTCAGATATTCCGGTCAGATATCCCAGTCAGATATCCCAGTCAGATATCCCAGTCCGATATTCCAGTCAGATATTCCAGTCAGATATCCCAGTCAGATATCCCAGTCAGATATCCCAGTCAGATATTCCGGTCAGATATCCCAGTCAGATATCCCAGTCAGATATTCCGGTCAGATATTCCAGTCAGATATTCCGGTCAGATATCCCGGTCCGATATTCCGGTCAGATATTCCGGTCAGATATCCCGGTCCGATATTCCAGTCAGATATCCCGGTCAGATATTCCGGTCAGATATCCCGGTCAGATATCCGGTCAGATATTCCGGTCAGATATTCCGGTCAGATATCCCGGTCCGATATTCCGGTCAGATATTCCGGTCAGATATCCCGGTCCGATATTCCAGTCAGATATTCCGGTCAGATATTCCGGTCAGATATTCCGGTCAGATATCCCGGTCCGATATTCCGGTCAGATATTCCGGTCAGATATCCCGGTCCGATATTCCAGTCAGATATTCCGGTCAGATATTCCGGTCAGATATCCCAGTCCGATATTCCAGTCAGATATTCCAGTCAGATATCCCAGTCAGATATCCCAGTCAGATATCCCAGTCAGATATTCCGGTCAGATATCCCAGTCAGATATCCCAGTCAGATATTCCGGTCAGATATTCCAGTCAGATATTCCGGTCAGATATCCCGGTCCGATATTCCGGTCAGATATTCCGGTCAGATATCCCGGTCCGATATTCCAGTCAGATATCCCGGTCAGATATTCCGGTCAGATATCCCGGTCAGATATTCCGGTCAGATATTCCGGTCAGATATTCCGGTCAGATATCCCGGTCCGATATTCCGGTCAGATATTCCGGTCAGATATCCCGGTCCGATATTCCAGTCAGATATTCCGGTCAGATATTCCGGTCAGATATTCCGGTCAGATATCCCGGTCCGATATTCCGGTCAGATATCCCGGTCCGATATTCCAGTCAGATATTCCGGTCAGATATTCCGGTCAGATATCCCGGTCAGATATTCCGGTCAGATATTCCGGTCAGATATCCCGGTCCGATATTCCAGTCAGATATTCCGGTCAGATATTCCGGTCAGATATCCCGGTCCGATATTCCAGTCAGATATCCCAGTCAGATATCCCAGTCAGATATCCCAGTCAGATATCCCAGTCAGATATTCCGGTCAGATATCCCAGTCAGATATCCCGGTCCGATATTCCAGTCAGATATCCCAGTCAGATATCCCAGTCAGATATTCCGGTCAGATATTCCGGTCAGATATCCCGGTCCGATATTCCAGTCCGATATCCCAGTCAGATATCCCAGTCAGATATCCCAGTCAGATATCCCAGTCAGATATCCCAGTCAGATATTCCAGTCCGATATCCCAGTCAGATATCCCAGTCAGATATCCCAGTCAGATATCCCAGTCCGATATCCCAGTCCGATATCCCAGTCAGATATCCCAGTCAGATATCCCAGTCAGATAATCCGGTCAGATATCCCAGTCCGATATCCCAGTCAGATATCCCAGTCAGATATCCCAGTCAGATAATCCAGTCAGATATCCCAGTCAGATATCCCAGTCAGATATCCCAGTCAGATATCCCAGTCAGATATCCCAGTCAGATATCCCAGTCAGATATCCCAGTCAGATATCCCAGTCCGATATCCCAGTCAGATGATCCAGTCAGATATCCCAGTCATAGATATTCCTGGTATGATAAATAGTCTGATGGATGGCTGGTCTCTCAGTTAGAAGATGACAGATCAATCATCCCTTAATGCAGTAAGCCGTGCGACCTGCGGCTAGACTGGAGCTGACAACATGTCTCTCTCCCAAATGGCACACTATTCCTTATGCAGGCTCTGGTCTAAAGTAGTGCACTATATAGGGAATAGGGTGTCATAGGGCTCTGGTCTAAAGTAGTGTACTATATAGGGAATAGGGTGTCATAGGGCTCTGGTCTAAAGTAGTGCACTATATAGGGAATAGGGTGTCATAGGGCTCTGGTCTAAAGTAGTGTACTATATAGGGAATAGGGTGCCATAGGGCTCTGGTCTAAAGTAGTGCACTATATAGGGAATAGGGTGTCATAGGGCTCTGGTCTAAAGTAGTGCACTATATAGGGAATAGGGTGTCATAGGGCTCTGGTCTAAAGTAGTGTACTATATAGGGAATAGGGTGCCATAGGGCTCTGGTCTAAAGTAGTGCACTATATAGGGAATAGGGTGTCATAGGGCTCTGGTCTAAAGTAGTGTACTATATAGGGAATAGGGTGTCATAGGGCTCTGGTCTAAAGTAGTGCACTATATAGGGAATAGGGTGTCATAGGGCTCTGGTCTAAAGTAGTGCACTATATAGGGAATAGGGTGTCATAGGGCTCTGGTCTAAAGTAGTGTACTATATAGGGAATAGGGTGTCATAGGGCTCTGGTCTAAAGTAGTGCACTATATAGGGAATAGGGTGTTATAGGGCTCTGGTCTAAAGTAGTGTACTATATAGGGAATAGGGTGTCATAGGGCTCTGGTCTAAAGTAGTGCACTATATAGGGAATAGGGTGTCATAGGGCTCTGGTCTAAAGTAGTGCACTATATAGGGAATAGGGTGTCATAGTGCTCTGGTCTAAAGTAGTGCACTATATAGGGAATAGGGTGTCATAGGGCTCTGGTCTAAAGTAGTGCACTATATAGGGAATAGGGCGTCATAGGGCTCTGGTCTAAAGTAGTGTACTATATAGGGAATAGGGTGTCATAGGGCTCTGGTCTAAAGTAGTGCACTATATAGGGAATAGGGTGTCATAGTGCTCTGGTCTAAAGTAGTGTACTATATAGGGAATAGGGTGTCATAGGGCTCTGGTCTAAAGTAGTGTACTATATAGGGAATAGGGTGTCATAGGGCTCTGGTCTAAAGTAGTGCACTATATAGGGAATAGGGCGTCATAGGGCTCTGGTCTAAAGTAGTGTACTATATAGGGAATAGGGTGTCATAGGGCTCTGGTCTAAAGTAGTGCACTATATAGGGAATAGGGTGTCATAGGGCTCTGGTCTAAAGTAGTGCACTATATAGGGAATAGGGTGTCATAGGGCTCTGGTCTAAAGTAGTGCACTATATAGGGAATAGGGTGTCATAGGGCTCTGGTCTAAAGTAGTGCACTATATAGGGAATAGGGTGCCATAGGGCTCTGGTCTAAAGTAGTGCACTATATAGGGAATAGGGTGTCATAGGGCTCTGGTCTAAAGTAGTGCACTATATAAGGAATAGGATGTCATAGGGCTCTGGTCTAAAGTAGTGCACTATATAGGGAATAGGGTGTCATAGGGCTCTGGTCTAAAGTAGTGCACTATATAGGGAATAGGGTGTCATAGGGCTCTGGTCTAAAGTAGTGCACTATATAGGGAATAGGGTGTCATAGGGCTCTGGTCTAAAGTAGTGCACTATATAGGGAATAGGGTGTCATAGGGCTCTGGTCTAAAGTAGTGCACTATATAAGGAATAGGGTGTCATAGGGCTCTGGTCTAAAGTAGTGTACTATATAGGGAATAGGGTGTCATAGGGCTCTGGTCTAAAGTAGTGCACTATATAGGGAATAGGGTGTCATAGGGCTCCGGTCTAAAGTAGTGCACTATATAGGGAATAGGGTGTCATAGGGCTCCGGTCTAAAGTAGTGCACTATATAAGGAATAGGGTGTCATAGGGCTCTGGTCTAAAGTAGTGTACTATATAGGGAATAGGGTGTCATAGGGCTCTGGTCTAAAGTAGTGCACTATATAGGGAATAGGGTGTCATAGGGCTCTGGTCTAAAGTAGTGCACTATATAGGGAATAGGGTGTCATAGTGCTCTGGTCTAAAGTAGTGTACTATATAGGGAATAGGGTGTCATCATAGGGCTCTGGTCTAAAGTAGTGTACTATATAGGGAATAGGGTGTCATAGGGCTCTGGTCTAAAGTAGTGCACTATATAGGGAATAGGGCGTCATAGGGCTCTGGTCTAAAGTAGTGTACTATATAGGGAATAGGGTGTCATAGGGCTCTGGTCTAAAGTAGTGCACTATATAGGGAATAGGGTGTCATAGGGCTCTGGTCTAAAGTAGTGCACTATATAGGGAATAGGGTGTCATAGGGCTCTGGTCTAAAGTAGTGCACTATATAGGGAATAGGGTGTCATAGGGCTCTGGTCTAAAGTAGTGCACTATATAGGGAATAGGGTGCCATAGGGCTCTGGTCTAAAGTAGTGCACTATATAGGGAATAGGGTGTCATAGGGCTCTGGTCTAAAGTAGTGCACTATATAAGGAATAGGATGTCATAGGGCTCTGGTCTAAAGTAGTGCACTATATAGGGAATAGGGTGTCATAGGGCTCTGGTCTAAAGTAGTGCACTATATAGGGAATAGGGTGTCATAGGGCTCTGGTCTAAAGTAGTGCACTATATAGGGAATAGGGTGTCATAGGGCTCTGGTCTAAAGTAGTGCACTATATAGGGAATAGGGTGTCATAGGGCTCTGGTCTAAAGTAGTGCACTATATAAGGAATAGGGTGTCATAGGGCTCTGGTCTAAAGTAGTGTACTATATAGGGAATAGGGTGTCATAGGGCTCTGGTCTAAAGTAGTGCACTATATAGGGAATAGGGTGTCATAGGGCTCCGGTCTAAAGTAGTGCACTATATAGGGAATAGGGTGTCATAGGGCTCCGGTCTAAAGTAGTGCACTATATAAGGAATAGGGTGTCATAGGGCTCTGGTCTAAAGTAGTGTACTATATAGGGAATAGGGTGTCATAGGGCTCTGGTCTAAAGTAGTGCACTATATAGGGAATAGGGTGTCATAGGGCTCTGGTCTAAAGTAGTGCACTATATAGGGAATACATTTACATTTACATTTTAGTCATTTAGCAGACGCTCTTAACCAGAGCGACTTACAGGAGCAATTAGGGTTAAGTGCCTTGCTCAAGGGCACATTAACGTCATTTAGCAGACGCTCTTAGCCAGAGCGACTCACAAATTGGTGCGTTCACCCTATAGCCAGTGGGATAACCACTTTACAATTTGGGGGGGGGGGGGGGGTTAGAAGGAATACTTTATCCTATCCCAGGTATTCCTTAAAGAGGTGGGGTTTCAAATGTCTCCGGAAGGTGGTGAGTGACTCCGCTGTCCTGGCGTCGTGAGGGAGCTTGTTCCACCATTGGGGTGCCAGAGCAGCGAACAGTTTTGACTGGGCTGAGCGGGAGCTATGCTTCCGCAGAGGAAGGGGAGCCAGCAGGCCAGAGGTGGATGAACGCAATGTCCTCGTTTGGGTGTAGGGACTGATCAGAGCCTGAAGGTACAGAGGTGCCGTTCCCCTCACTGCTCCATAGGCAAGCACCATGGTCTTGTAGCGGATGCGAGCTTCAACTGGAAGCCAGTGGAGTGTGCGGAGGAGGGGGGTGACGTGAGAGAACTTGGGAAGGTTGAACACCAGACGGGCTGCGGCATTCTGGATGAGTTGTAGGGGTTTAATGGCACAGGCAGGGAGCCCAGCCAACAGCGAGTTGCAGTAGTCCAGACGGGAGATGACAAGTGCCTGGACACCTGAATAGGGTGTCATAGGGCTCCGGTCTAAAGTAGTGCACTATATAGGGAATAGGGTGTCATAGGGCTCTGGTCTAAAGTAGTGTACTATATAGGGAATAGGGTGTCATAGGGCTCTGGTCTAAAGTAGTGCACTATATAGGGAATAGGGTGTCATAGGGCTCTGGTCTAAAGTAGTGCACTATATAGGGAATAGGGTGTCATAGGGCTCCGGTCTAAAGTAGTGCACTATATAGGGAATAGGGTGTCATAGGGCTCTGGTCTAAAGTAGTGTACTATATAGGGAATAGGGTGTCATAGGGCTCTGGTCTAAAGTAGTGCACTATATAGGGAATAGGGTGTCATAGGGCTCTGGTCTAAAGTAGTGCACTATATAAGGAATAGGGTGCCATTTGGGACGAGACACAACATTAGTTTTATAGAGAGAGTACAGAGCTCTGTGACCTTTGTGTGTTTACCTGGAGGTTCAGGTTGTTAGTCTGCTGTTCTGTTCACTGAGCAGGCTTCCGCCATGATAAAACCAATATGGACACACACGTCTGTTAAATGGAAGAGAGAGGGCTGGGGAGGGGTGAAGGTTAGTGCTGAGTCATGCTGTATCACACAGTCTATCTGATTTAACCTGGCCTGTTTCCTCTACTGTAATAACAACAGTCTATCTGATTTAACCTGGCCTGTTTCCTCTACTGTAATAATAACAGTCTATCTGATTTAACCTGGCCTGTTTCCTCTACTGTAATAATAACAGTCTATCTGATTTAACCTGGCCTGTTTCCTCCACTGTAATAATAACAGTCTATCTGATTTAACCCGGCCTGTTTCCTCTACTGTAATAATAACAGTCTATCTGATTTAACCTGGCCTGTTTCCTCTACTGTAATAACAACAGTCTATCTGATTTAACCTGGCCTGTTTCCTCTACTGTAATAATAACAGTCTATCTGATTTAACCTGGCCTGTTTCCTCTACTGTAATAATAACAGTCTATCTGATTTAACCTGGCCTGTTTCCTCCACTGTAATAATAACAGTCTATCTGATTTAACCCGGCCTGTTTCCTCTACTGTAATAATAACAGTCTATCTGATTTAACCTGGCCCTGTTTCCTCTACTGTAATAATAACAGTCTATCTGATTTAACCTGGCCTGTTTCCTCCACTGTAATAATAACAGTCTATCTGATTTAACCCGGCCTGTTTCCTCTACTGTAATAATAACAGTCTATCTGATTTAACCTGGCCTGTTTCCTCTACTGTAATAATAACAGTCTATCTGATTTAACCTGGCCTGTTTCCTCTACTGTAATAATAACAGTCTATCTGATTTAACCTGGCCTGTTTCCTCTACTGTAATAATAACAGTCTATCTGATTTAACCTGGCCTGTTTCCTCTACTGTAATAATAACAGTCTATCTGATTTAACCTGGCCTGTTTCCTCTACTGTAATAATAACAGTCTATCTGATTTAACCTGGCCTGTTTCCTCTACTGTAATAATAACAGTCTATCTGATTTAACCTGGCCTGTTTCCTCTACTGTAATAATAACAGTCTATCTGATTTAAACCTGGCCTGTTTCCTCTACTGTAATAATAACAGTCTATCTGATTTAACCTGGCCTGTTTCCTCTACTGTAATAATAACAGTCTATCTGATTTAACCTGGCCTGTTTCCTCTACTGTAATAACAACAGTCTATCTGATTTAACCTGGCCTGTTTCCTCTACTGTAATAACAACAGTCTATCTGATTTAACCTGGCCTGTTTCCTCTACTGTAATAATAACAGTCTATCTGATTTAACCTGGCCTGTTTCCTCTACTGTAATAATAACAGTCTATCTGATTTAACCTGGCCTGTTTCCTCTACTGTAATAATAACAGTCTATCTGATTTAACCTGGCCTGTTTCCTCTACTGTAATAATAACAGTCTATCTGATTTAACCTGGCCTGTTTCCTCTACTGTAATAACAACCGTCTATCTGATTTAACCTGGCCTGTTTCCTCTACTGTAATAATAACAGTCTATCTGATTTAACCTGGCCTGTTTCCTCTACTGTAATAACAACAGTCTATCTGATTTAACCTGGCCTGTTTCCTCTACTGTAATAATAACAGTCTATCTGATTTAACCTGGCCTGTTTCCTCTACTGTAATAATAACAGTCTATCTGATTTAACCTGGCCTGTTTCCTCTACTGTTATAATAACAGTCTATCTGATTTAACCTGGCCTGTTTCCTCTACTGTAATAACAACAGTCTATCTGATTTAACCTGGCCTGTTTCCTCTACTGTAATAACAACAGTCTATCTGATTTAACCTGGCCTGTTTCCTCTACTGTAATAATAACAGTCTATCTGATTTAACCTGGCCTGTTTCCTCTACTGTAATAATAACAGTCTATCTGATTTAACCTGGCCTGTTTCCTCTACTGTAATAATAACAGTCTATCTGATTTAACCTGGCCTGTTTCCTCTACTGTAATAACAACCGTCTATCTGATTTAACCTGGCCTGTTTCCTCTACTGTAATAATAACAGTCTATCTGATTTAACCTGGCCTGTTTCCTCTACTGTAATAACAACAGTCTATCTGATTTAACCTGGCCGGTTTCCTCTACTGTAATAATAACAGTCTATCTGATTTAACCTGGCCTGTTTCCTCTACTGTAATAATAACAGTCTATCTGATTTAACCTGGCCTGTTTCCTCTACTGTAATAACAACAGTCTATCTGATTTAACCTGGCCTGTTTCCTCTACTGTAATAATAACAGTCTATCTGATTTAACCTGTCCTGTTTCCTCTACTGTAATAATAACAGTCTATCTGATTTAACCTGGCCTGTTTCCTCTACTGTAATAACAACAGTCTATCTGATTTAACCTGGCCTGTTTCCTCTACTGTAATAATAACAGTCTATCTGATTTAACCTGGCCTGTTTCCTCTACTGTAATAATAACAGTCTATCTGATTTAACCTGGCCTGTTTCCTCTACTGTAATAATAACAGTCTATCTGATTTAACCTGGCCTGTTTCCTCTAGCACCAGGAATCACCAGATATTCCTCTAATTGACCACTAGTCATGAACAATGCAACATTCCTGCCCTCCCCCTCCTCATCCTCCTGCCCTCCTCTTCCTCATCCTCCTGCCCTCCTCTTCCTCATCCTCCTGCCCTCCTCCTCCTGTCACTGTCAGACTGACTCCTCCTCCTCCTGTCACTGTCAGACTGACTCCTCCTCCTCCTCCTCCTGTCAGACTGACTCCTCCTCCTGTCACTGTCAGACTGACTCCTCCTCCTCCTCCTCCTCTTCCTGTCAGACTGACTCCTCCTCCTCCTCCTCCTCCTCCTCCTCCTGTCAGACTGACTCCTCCTCCTGTCACTGTCAGACTGACTCCTCCTCCTCCTCCTCCTCTTCCTGTCAGACTGACTCCTCCTCCTCCTCCTCCTCCTCCTCCTCCTCCTGTCAGACTGACTCCTCCTCCTCCTCCTCCTCCTCCTCCTCCTCCTGTCAGACTGACTCCTCCTCCTCCTGTCAGACTGACTCCTCCTCCTCCTGTCAGACTGACTCCTCCTCCTCCTCCTCCTCCTCCTCCTCCTGTCAGACTGACTCCTCCTCCTCCTCCTCCTCCTCCTCCTCCTCCTGTCAGACTGACTCCTCCTCCTCCTGTCAGACTGACTCCTCCTCCTCCTCCTGTCAGACTGACTCCTCCTCCTCCTCCTCCTGTCAGACTGACTCCTCCTCCTCCTGTCAGACTGACTCCTCCTCCTCCTCCTCCTGTCAGACTGACTCCTCCTCCTCCTGTCAGACTGACTCCTCCTCCTCCTGTCAGACTGACTCCTCCTCCTCCTCCTCCTCCTCCTCCTCCTCCTGTCAGACTGACTCCTCCTCCTCCTGTCAGACTGAGTCCTCCTCCTCCTCCTGTCAGACTGACTCCTCCTCCTCCTGTCAGACTGACTCCTCCTCCTCCTCCTGTCAGACTGACTCCTCCTCCTCCTGTCAGACTGACTCCTCCTCCTCCTGTCAGACTGACTCCTCCTCCTCCTCCTCCTCCTGTCAGACTGACTCCTCCTCCTCCTGTCAGACTGACTCCTCCTCCTCCTGTCAGACTGAGTCCTCCTCCTCCTCCTGTCAGACTGACTCCTCCTCCTCCTGTCAGACTGACTCCTCCTCCTCCTCCTGTCAGACTGACTCCTCCTCCTCCTGTCAGACTGACTCCTCCTCCTCCTGTCAGACTGACTCCTCCTCCTCCTCCTCCTCCTGTCAGACTGGACTCCTCCTCCTCCTGTCAGACTGACTCTCCTCCTCCTCCTCCTGTCAGACTGACTCCTCCTCCTCCTGTCAGACTGACTCCTCCTCCTCCTGTCAGACTGAGTCCTCCTCCTCCTCCCTCTGTCAGACTGAGTCCTCCTCCTCCTGTCAGACTGACTCCTCCTCCTCCCTCCCTGTCAGACTGACTCCTCCTCCTCCTCCTGTCAGACTGACTCCTCCTCCTCCTGTCAGACTGACTCCTCCTCCTCCTCCTCCTCCTGTCAGACTGACTCCTCCTCCTCCTGTCAGACTGACTCCTCCTCCTCCTGTCAGACTGACTCCTCCTCCTCCTCCTCCTCCTGTCAGACTGACTCCTCCTCCTCCTGTCAGACTGACTCCTCCTCCTCCTGTCAGACTGACTCCTCTCCTCCTCCTCCTCCTCCTGTCAGACTGACTCCTCCTCCTCCTCCTCCTCCTGTCAGACTGAGTCCTCCTCCTCCTCCTCCTGTCAGACTGAGTCCTCCTCCTCCTCCTGTCAGACTGACTCCTCCTCCTCCTCCTCCTGTCAGACTGACTCCTCCTCCTCCTGTCAGACTGACTCCTCCTCCTCCTGTCAGACTGACTCCTCCTCCTCCTCCTCCTCCTGTCAGACTGACTCCTCCTCCTCCTCCTCCTCCTGTCAGACTGAGTCCTCCTCCTCCTCCTCCTGTCAGACTGACTCCTCCTCCTCCTCCTCCTCCTCCTCCTCCTGTCAGACTGACTCCTCCTCCTCCTGTCAGACTGACTCCTCCTCCTCCTGTCAGACTGACTCCTCCTCCTCCTCCCATATGTCACCTTATGCCCTATATAGTGCCCTACTTCAAAGGGGCAATCTGCAGTTGCTACATCCATTGTTGGACTTGTAAATTATTGATTTGTTCCCATTGATTCATGAAGAATATACACTACTATGTCAAAAGTATGTGGACAGTGCTCGTCAATCATCTCATTCCAAAATCATGGGCATTAATTATGGAGTTAGTCCCCCCTTTGCTGCTATAACAGCCTCCACTCTTCTGGGACGTCTTTCCACTAGATGTTGGAACATTGCTGCGGGGACTTGCTTCCATTCAGCCACAAGAGCATTAGTGAGGTCGGGCCATGACGTTGGGCGATTAGGCCTGGCTCGCAGTTGGCTTGAGGTCAGGGCTCTGTGCAGGCCAGTCAAGTTCTTACACACCGATCTCGACAAACCATTTCTGTATGGACCTTGCTTTGTGCACGGGGGCATTGTCATGCTGAAACAGGAAAGGGCCTTCCCCAAACTTTTGCCACAAAGTTGGAAGCACAGAATCGTCTAGAATGTCATTGTATGCTGTAGAGTTAAGATTTCCCTTCACTGGAACTAAGGGGCCTAGCCCGAACTATGAAAAACAGCCCCAGACCATTATTCCTCCTCCACCAAACATTACAGTTGGCACTATGCATTGGGGCAGGTAGCGTTCTCCTGGCATCCGCCAAACCCAGATTTGTCCGTCGGACTGCCAGATGGTGAAGCGTGATTCATCACTCCAGAGAACGCGTTTCCACTGCTCCAGAGTCCAATGGCGGCGAGCTTTACACCACTTCAGCTGACGCTTGGCATTGCGCATTGTGATCTTAGGCTTGTGTGCGGCTGCTCGGCCATGGAAACCCATTTCATAAAGCTCCCGACAAACAGTTCTTGTGCTGACATTGCTTCCAGAGGCAGTTTGGAACTCGGTAGTGAGTGTTGCAACCGAGGACAGACAGACATTTTTTACTCGCTACGCGCTTCAGCACTCGGGATGTCCCGTTCTGTGAGCTTGTGTGGTCTACCACTTCGCGGCTGAGCCGTTGTTGCTCCTAGACGTTTCCACTTCACAATAACAGCACTTACAGTTGACCGGGGCAGCTCTAGCCGGGCAGAAATTTGATTTTGGAAAGTTGGCATCCTATGACGGTGCCACGTTGAAAGTCACTGAGCTCTTCAGTACGGGCCATTCTACTGCCAATGTTTGTCTATGGAGATTGCATGGCTGTGTGCTCGAATATATAAACCTGTCAGCAACAGGTGTGGCTGAAATAGCCAAATCCACTAATTTGAAGGGGTGTCCCGCATACTTTTAGCCATGTAGTGTAACTTATGAATGCCTCATGAGCTTAGTTCAACTGTCATACCCCATCAGAACCCAAAATATATGCTTGTTTTACTACAATGTAAAATAATCCATAAAATTTTTTTTTTATATATATATATATACATGTAAACAAACAGTGTATAGCCTCAAAACATGGTTACAATGATTATTATGATCTCATGGATGGTCAGTCCTTGCAGCCGTTCACTCCGTCTATGGATCTGATTATTATGATCTCATGGATGGTCAGTCCTTGCAGCCGTCACTCCGTCTATGGATCTGATTATTATGATCTCATGGATGGTCAGTCCTTGCAGCCGTCACTCTGTCTATGGATCTGATTATTATGATCTCATGGATGGTCAGTCCTTGCAGCCGTCACTCCGTCTATGGATTTGAGACTGGTTACATTTCCACATCCTTTTGAAGGTCATCTTTTATGACATGGCTTGAAAAAAATAACCAGCAGCTTTGGTATCTGCTGTTGGATCCACCCTGGACTCCACTGAGGATCTCCTCTATATAGTGAACCTATTGAAGTGTATCTGCTGTTGGATCCACCCTGGACTCCACTGAGGATCTCCTCTATGTAGTGAACCTATTGAAGTGTATCTGCTGTTGGATCCACCCTGGACTCCACTGAGGATCTCCTCTATGTAGTGAACCTATTGAAGTGTCTCTGCTGTTGGATCCACCCTGGACTCCACTGAGGATCTCCTCTATATAGTGAACCTATTGAAGTGTATCTGCTGTTGGATCCACCCTGGACTCCACTGAGGATCTCCTCTATATAGTGAACCTATTGAAGTGTATCTGCTGTTGGATCCACCCTGGACTCCACTGAGGATCTCCTCTATATAGTGAACCTATTGAAGTGTATCTGCTGTTGGATCCACCCTGGACTCCACTGAGGATCTCCTCTATGTAGTGAACCTATTGAAGTGTATCTGCTGAACCACCCTGGACTCCACTGAGGATCTCCTCTATGTAGTGAACCTATTGAAGTGTATCTGCTGATCCACCCTGGACTCCACTGAGGATCTCCTCTATATAGTGAACCTATTGAAGTGTATCTGCTGTTGGATCCACCCTGGACTCCACTGAGGATCTCCTCTATATAGTGAACCTATTGAAGTGTATCTGCTGTTGGATCCACCCTGGACTCCACTGAGGATCTCCTCTATGTAGTGAACCTATTGAAGTGTATCTGCTGTTGGATCCACCCTGGACTCCACTGAGGATCTCCTCTATGTAGTGAACCTATTGAAGTGTATCTGCTGTTGGATCCACCCTGGACTCCACTGAGGATCTCCTCTATGTAGTGAACCTATTGAAGTGTCTCTGCTGTTGGATCCACCCTGGACTCCACTGAGGATCTCCTCTATATAGTGAACCTATTGAAGTGTATCTGCTGTTGGATCCACCCTGGACTCCACTGAGGATCTCCTCTATGTAGTGAACCTATTGAAGTGTATCTGCTGTTGGATCCACCCCTGGACTCCACTGAGGATCTCCTCTATGTAGTGAACCTATTGAAGTGTATCTGCTGAACCACCCTGGACTCCACTGAGGATCTCCTCTATGTAGTGAACCTATTGAAGTGTCTCTGCTGTTGGATCCACCCTGGACTCCACTGAGGATCTCCTCTATATAGTGAACCTATTGAAGTGTATCTGCTGAACCACCCTGGACTCCACTGAGGATCTCCTCTATGTAGTGAACCTATTGAAGTGTCTCTGCTGTTGGATCCACCCTGGACTCCACTGAGGATCTCCTCTATGTAGTGAACCTATTGAAGTGTCTCTGCTGTTGGATCCCACCCTGGACTCCACTGAGGATCTCCTCTATGTAGTGAACCTATTGAAGTGTATCTGCTGTTGGATCCACCCTGGACTCCACTGAGGATCTCCTCTATATAGTGAACCTATTGAAGTGTATCTGCTGATGGATCCACCCTGGACTCCACTGAGGATCTCCTCTATATAGTGAACCTAATGAAGTGTATCTGCTGTTGGATCCACCCTGGACTCCACTGAGGATCTCCTCTATATAGTGAACCTATTGAAGTGTATCTGCTGTTGGATCCACCCTGGACTCCACTGAGGATCTCCTCTATGTAGTGAACCTATTGAAGTGTCTCTGCTGTTGGATCCACCCTGGACTCCACTGAGGATCTCCTCTATATAGTGAACCTATTGAAGTGTATCTGCTGTTGGATCCACCCTGGACTAATAGGGTGCTAGTAAAAGTGCTTGGAGTAACCCTGGATTTTAAACTGTCACGGTCAAAACATGTGGTCCTCTGTAGCTCAGCTGGTAGAGCACGGCGCTTGTAACGCCAGGGTAGTGGGTTCGATCCCCGGGACCACCCATACACAAAAATGTATGCACGCATGACTGTAAGTCGCTTTGGATAAAAGCGTCTGCTAAATGGCATATAATAATAATTATTATTATTATATTGAGACAACAGTAGCTAAGACGGGGAGAAGTCTGTCCATAATAAAGCGCTGCTCTACCTTCTTCACAGCACTATCAACAAGGCAGGTCCTACAGGCCCTAGTTTTGTCGCACCTGGACTACTGTTCAGTCATGTGTTCAGGTGCCACGGCTGGCCCTTGGATGTACACAGGGAGCAAACGTTAAAAATATGGATGTCAATCTCTCCTGGCTCAAAGTGGAGGAGAGATTGACTTCATCACTACTTGTATTTGTGAGAGGTATTGATGTGCTGAATGCACCGAGCTGTCTGTTTAAACAACTAGCACACAGCTCGGACACCCATGCATACCCCACAAGACATGCCACCAGAGGTCTCTTTTCTGGACTTGGGGACTGTGCAGACTATGGGAGGTGCACAGTACTACATAGCGCCATGACTACATGGAACTCAAGTAACTGATGAAAGTAGTAAAATTAGATTTGAAAAACAGATATAAATACACCTTATGGAACAGCGGGGACTGTGAAGCAACACAAACATAGACACATGCATACACACGATAACATACGCACTATACACACACGTACGCATGGATTTTGTACTGTCGATATGTGGTAGTGGTGGAGTAGGGGCCTGAGGGCACACAGTGTGTTGTGAAATCTGTTGTGAATGTATTGTAATGTTTTTAAAATTGTATAACTGCCTTAATTTTGCTGGACCCCAGGAAGAGTAGCTGCTGCCTTGGCAGGAACTAATGGGGATCCATAATAAACCCCAGGAAGAGTAGCTGCTGCCTTGGCAGGAACTAATGGGGATCCATAATAAACCCCAGGAAGAGTAGCTGCTGCCTTGGCAGGAACTAATGGGGATCCATAATAAACCCCAGGAAGAGTAGCTGCTGCCTTATCAGGAACTAATGGGGATCCATAATAAACCCCAGGAAGAGTAGCTGCTGCCTTGGCAGGAACTAATGGGGATCCATAATAAACCCCAGGAAGAGTAGCTGCTGCCTTGACAGGAACTAATGGGGATCCATAATAAACCCCAGGAAGAGTAGCTGCTGCCTTGGCAGGAACTAATGGGGATCCATAATAAACCCAGGAAGAGTAGCTGCTGCCTTGGCAGGAACTAATGGGGATCCATAATAAACCCCAGGAAGAGTAGCTGCTGCCTTGGCAGGAACTAATGGGATCCATAATAAACCCCAGGAAGAGTAGCTGCTGCCTTGGCAGGAACTAATGGGGATCCATAATAAACCCCAGGGAGAGTAGCTGCTGCCTTGGCAGGAACTAATGGGGATCCATAATAAACCCCAGGAAGAGTAGCTGCTGCCTTGGCAGGAACTAATGGGGATCCATAATAAACCCCAGGAAGAGTAGCTGCTGCCTTGGCAGGAACTAATGGGGATCCATAATAAACCCCAGGAAGAGTAGCTGCTGCCCTGGCAGGAACTAATGGGGATCCATAATAATCCCCAGGAAGAGTAGCTGCTGCCTTGGCAGGAACTAACGGGGATCCATAATAAACCCCAGGAAGAGTAGCTGCTGCCTTGGCAGGAACTAATGGGGATCCATAATAATCCCCAGGAAGAGTAGCTGCTGCCTTGACAGGAACTAATGGGGATCCATAATAAACCCCAGGAAGAGTAGCTGCTGCCTCGGCAGGAACTAATGGGGATCCATAATAAACAGAAATAGAACAGTAGTGCACTATTTAGGGATCAGGGTACCATTTGGGCCAGTATGTCTCCAGAGGCCTTGGGTTGATGTAGCCAGTGTTTTAGTTCATTACCAGAGAAGCCTCAGGGTTATCTGTGGTGCTGCTTATTGACAATGAATTATATAACAGGATGTTACAACATTCAGAGATGTGAAAATAATCATTCTTCAATCATTGAAGCATTGAGGGTAATCATTTGAGAAAGACTCTTTCTATCCTCTGTTCCATTCTGTTCCTCTCCTCTCCTCTATTCCATTCTGTTCCTCTCCTCTCCTCTCCTCCTCTCCTCTCCTCTATTCCATTCTGTTCCTCTCCTCTCCTCTATTCCATTCTGTTCCTCTTCTCTCCTCTGCTTTTCATTCTGTTCCTCTCCTCTCCTCTATTCCATTCTGTTCCTCTCCTCTCCTCTGTTCCATTCTGTTCCTCTCCTCTCCTCAATTCCATTCTGTTCCTCTCCTCTCCTCAATTCCATTCTGTTCCTCTCCTCTCCTCTATTCCATTCTGTTCCTCTCCTCTCCTCTATTCCATTTCTGTTCCTCTCCTCTATTCCATTCTGTTCCTCTCCTCTCCTCTATTCCATTCTGTTCCTTCTCCTCTCCTCTATTCATTCTTTTCCTCTCCTCTCCTCTATTCCATTCTGTTCCTCTCCTCTCCTCTATTCCATTCTGTTCCTCTCCTCTCCTCTATTCCATTCTGTTCCTCTCCTCTCCTCTATTCCATTCTGTTCCTCTCCTCTCCTCTATTCCATTCTGTTCCTCTCCTCTCCTCTATTCCATTATGTTCCTCTCCTCTCCTCAATTCCATTCTGTTCCTCTCCTCTCCTCTATTCCATTCTGTTCCTCTCCTCTCCTCTATTCCATTCTGTTCCTCTCCTCTCCTCTATTCCATTATTTTCCTTCCTCTCCTCTCCTCTATTCCATTCTGTTCCTCTCCTCTCCTCTATTCCATTCTGTTCCTCTCCTCTCCTCTATTCCATTCTGTTTCCTCTCCTCTCCTCTATTTCCATTCTTTTCTCTCCTCTCCTCTATTCATTCAGTTTCCTCTCCTCTCCTCTATTCCATTCTGTTCCTCTCCTCTCCTCTATTCCATTCTGTTCCTCTCCTCTCCTCTATTCCATTCTGTTCCTCTCCTCTCCTCTATTCCATTCTGTTCCTCTCCTCTCCTCTATTCCATTCTGTTCCTCTCCTCTCCTCTATTCCATTCTGTTCCTCTCTCTCTCCTCTTTCCCTTCTGTTTCTCTCCTCTTCCTCTATTCCATTCTGTTCCTCTCCTCTCCTCTATTCCATTATGTTCCTCTCCTTTCCTCTGTTCCATTCTGTTCCTCTCCTCTATTCCATTCTGTCCTCTCCTCTCCTCTATTCCATTCTGTTCCTCTCCTCTCCTCTATTCCATTCTTGTTCCTCTCCTCTCCTCTATTCCATTCTGTTCCTCTCCTCTCCTCTATTCCATTATGTTCCTCTCCTCTCCTCAATTCCATTCTGTTCCTCTCCTCTCCTCAATTCCATTCTGTTCCTCTCCTCTCCTCAATTCCATTCTGTTCCTCTCCTCTCCTCTATTCCATTCTGTTCCTCTTCTCTCCTCTGTTCCATTCTGTTCTCTCCTCTCCTCTCCTCTATTCCATTCTGTTCCTATCCTCTCCTCTCCTCTATTCCATTCTGTTCCTCTTCTCTCCTCTTTCCATTCTGTTCCTCTTCTCTCCTCTATTCCATTTTTTCTCTCCTCTCCTCTCCTCTATTCATTTTTTCCTCTCCTCTCCTCTGTTCCATTCTGTTCTCTCCTCTTTCTCTCCTCTATTCCTTCTTTTCCCTCTTTTCTCTTCTGTTCCATTCTTTTTCCTCTCTCTCTCCTTCCTCTGTTCATTTTTTTTCCTCTCCTCTCTTCTTTTTCTGTTCCTCTCCTCTCCTCTATTCCATTCTTCTTTCCTCTCCTCTTCTCTATTCCATTCTGTTTCTCTCCTCTCTCTCCTTTTCCATTATGTTCTCTCTCCTCTCCTCTGTTCCATTCTTTTCCTCTCCTCTCTTCTTTCTTCTCATTCTGTCTCCTCTTTTCTCCTCTATTCTTTCTTATTTCCTCTCCTCTCCTTTATTCCATTTTGTTCCTCTCCTCTCCTCTTTCCTCTGTTCCTCTCCTCTCCTCTATTTCTTTCTGTTCCTCTCTCTCTCTCTATTCCATCTATTTTTCATTCTCTCCTCTGTTCCATTCTGTTCCTCTCCTCTCCTTATTTTCTTCTGTTCCTCTCCTCTCCTCTATTTTTTCTGTTCCTCTCCTCTCCTCTATTCCATTATTGTTCCTCTCCTCTCCTCTGTTTTTTTCTGTTCCTCTCTCTTTCTCTATTCTCTTCTGTCCTCTCCTCTCCTATCCTCTGTTTCTCTTCTTTTCTCTTCCTCTATCTCATTCTGTTCTTTTTTCCTCTCCTCTTCTCCATTCTCTTTCTCTCTTCTCCTCTCTTTCCTTTCCTTTTTTTCTCCTCTCTTCTTTTTCTTTTATCCTTCCTCTCTCTCTTTTTCTTCTTTTTTTTCTCTTCTTTCTTCTTCCTCTATTCCATTCTTACCTCTCCTCTCCTCTATTCCATTTTCTTTTTTCCTCTTTTTCTCCTCTTTTCCATTCTGTTTTTTCTTCTCCTTTTTTCCATTCTGTTCCTCTCCTCTCCTCAATTTTTTCTGTTCCTCTCCTCTCTTTCTATTCCATTCTTTTCCTCTTTTTCTCTTTCTGTTCCATTTCTTCCCTCTCTCTTTCTCTCCTCTCCTCTTTCTTTCTCTTCTATCCTCTTCCTCTCCTCTTCTATTCCTTCTTTTCTCTTCTCCTCCTCTTTTTCCTTTCTTTTCTCTCCTCTCGCTCTTTTCCATTCTTTTTCTTTTTTCTCCTCTCCTCTATTCCTTGCTTCTGTTCCTTCTCCTCTCCTCTGTTTTTTCTCTCTTGTTCCTCTTTTCTTTTTCCTTTCCCCTCCTCTTTTTTTTTCTTTTTCCTCTCCTCTCCTCTATTCCATTCTTTCCTCTTTCTCTCTCTTTCCATTATGTTCCTCTTCTCTCCTTCTCTTTCCATTCTGTTCCTCTCCTCTTTTTCCATTCTGTACCTCTCCTCTCCTCTTTCCAATCTATTCTCTTCCTTTTTCCTCTCCTCTCTCTTTTTCTTTCCTCTTCTTTCTCTTTCCATTTCTTTCTTCTCTCTTTTTTTTTTTTCTTTCTCTTCTCTCTCTCTTTCTTTCTGTTCCTCTCCTCTCTCTCTATTTCTTTTCTGTTTCCTCTTCTCTCCTCTTTCTCTTCTGTTCCTCTCCTCTCCTCTCCTCTTTTTCCATTCTTTCCTCTCTCTCTTCTCTTTTCCATTCTTTCCTCTCCTTCCTTTCCTCTCTTCTTTTTTTTTTCCTCTCTCTTTCTTTTTGTTTCTTCTCTCTTTCTTTCTTCCATTTTTCTTTTCTCTCCTCTTCTCTTTTCATTCTCTTTCCTCTCCTCTCTCTATTCCTTTCTTCTTCTTCTCCTCTCTCTGTCTCTCATTCTGTTCCTCTCTTTTCTCTCTATTCTTTCTGTTCCTCTTTTTTTCCTCTTTTTCCTTTTCTCTCTCCTCTCCTCTGTTCCCATTCTGTTCTCTCCTCTCTTCTATTCCATCTCTGTTCCCTCTCTCCTCTCCTCTCTCTCTTTCTGTTTCTCTTCTCTCTCTCTATTCTCCTTTTATGTTTTCTCTCTCTCTTCTCCTCTTTTCTGTTCCTCTTTCTCTCCTTCCATTCTTTTTTTTCTCTCCTCCTCTTCTTATTCTTTTTCTCTTTCCTCTCCTCTCCTCTATCTCTCTTTTTCTTTCTCTCCTTCCTCTATTCTTTTTCCTTTCCTCTTCTCTCTTCTCCTTTCATTTTTCCTCTCTCTCTCCTTTTCTCTTTCTCTGTTCCTCTTTTCTCTTCGTTTTCTGTTCCTCTCCTCCTCCTCTTTCCTTTCTGTTCCTCTTCTCTCCTCTCTCTCCTTTCTTTTCTCTCCTCTCCTCTCCTTTCATTCTGTTCCTCTTTTCTCTCTCTCTCTCCTCTCCTCTTTTTTTTCTTTTTTCTCTCTCTCTTTTTCCATTTTCTTTCTTTCCTCTCTCTTTTATTCTCCTTTTTTTCCCTCTCTCTTCTTCATCTTTTTCTTTCCTCTCCTTTTTTCTCTCTTCCATTTCTTTCCTTTTCTCTCTCCTCTTTCTCTTTTTCTTTTGTTTTCTCCTCTCTCTCTTTCCTTTCTCTTCCTTCTGTCTCTCTATCCTCTGTTTCATTCTTTTTTTTCTCCTCTCTTTTTTCTTTTCCTCTTCCTCTCCTCTCTTCTCCTTCTTTCCTCTTTCCTTTTCTTCTTATTCCTTCTGTTCCCTCTTCTTCTTTCTCTCTTCTCTTTCTTCCTCTCTTCCTTTTTTTCATTCTCTTCAACTCTCTCTTTTCTGTTCCTTTCTGTTCCTCTCTCCTCATTCTCTTCTCTCTCTCTCTTTTCTCCTCTCGCTCTTCTCCTCTTCTTTTTTTTCTTTTTCCTCTCTTCTCTTTTTTTCTTTCTCTCCTCTCTCTCTTTTCTCTTCTCTCTTTTCTCTCCTCTCCTCTTCCGACCTTTATCTTTCCTCCTTCTCTCTCTCTCTTTTCTCTTTCTTCTTTTTCTCTCCTCTCCTCTCTTCTCTTCTGTCTCTCTCCTCTCCATTTCTCTCTCTCATTCTTTCTCCTTCTCTCTCTTCTTCTTCTTTTTCTCTCCTCTCTTTTTTTTTCTCTCTCTTCTCTTCTCTTTTTTCTTTTCTCTTCCATTCCTCCTCTCCTCTCCTCTTTTTTCTCTTCTCTTCCTCTCTCTTCTCTTTTCATTCTTTTCTCTCTTCTTCTCTTCTTTCTTCTTTTTCTCTCTCCTCTTTTTCTTTCTGTTCTCTCCTTCTCTCTTCTTTTTTTCTCTCTCTCTTCTTTTTCCTCTTTTTTTATTCTTTTCTTTCTTTCTCTATTTTGTTCTCTTCCTTCCTTCTCTTTTCCATTCTTTCCTCTCCTCTTCTTTCCTTCTTTTCTCTCTCTCCTCTCTTTTCATTTTCTCTCTCCTCTTTTCTTCTCTCTTCTTTTCCTCTCTTCCTCTTCTCTCTTTTCTTTTCTCTCCTCTTCTCTCCTCTTTTTTTCTTTTTCTCTCTCCTCTCCTCTTTTCATTCTTTTTTCTCTCCTTCTCTCTTCCTCTTTTTTTTTCTTTTTTCTCTTCCTCTCTTCCATTCTTTCTCTTCTCTTCTTCTTTTTCTTCTTTCTTTTTCTCTCTTCTTCTCTATTCTCTTCTCTCTCTCTCCTCTTCTCTTTCTCTTCTTTCTCTCCTCTTTTCTTCTCTTTTTCTCTTCTCCTCTCTCTTCTTTTTTTCTGTCTCCTCTTCTCTCCTCTTTTTTTTTGTTCTCTTTCTTCTTTCTCCTCTTCTCTATTTTTTTTCTTTTCCTTTCTCTTTTCTTTTTTCTTTCCTTTCTTTTCTCTTCTCTCTCTTTTCTTTTCTTTCCTCTCCTCTCTTTTCCTTTTTTCTTCTCTTTCTCTCTCTATTCCTTTCTTTTTCTCTCTCTCTCCTCTTTTCATTCTTTTCTTCCTTTCTTTCTCCTCTCCTCTATTCTTCATTCTGTTCCTCTCCTCTCCTCTTTTCTTCTTTCTTTCTCTATTCTCTTCTTTTCCTTTTCTTTTCTCCTTTTTTTCTCTTTTCTCTCTTTTTCTCTTTTCTCCTCTTCTCTCTTTCTTCTCTTCTCTCTTTCTTCTCTTTTCTTTTCTTTTTTTCTCTTCTCCTCTTTTCTCTTTTTTCTCTCTTCTTCTCCTTTTTTTCTTCTTCTTCTCTCCTTTTTTTCTTTCATTCTTCTTTTTTTCTCTCTCTTTCTTTTTCCTCTCTCTTTCCTCTCTCCTTCTCTTTTCTCTCATTCTTTTCCTCTCCTCTTCTCTATTTTTTCTTTTCCTCTCTTTCCTCTTTCCTTCTCTCCTCTCTTCTCTCTTCTTTCTCTCTTTTTTCCTCTCTTCTTTTTTTTCTTTCCTTCTCTCTTCTCTCTTCCATTCTCTTTTTCTTTTTCTCCTTTATTTTTTCTTTCTCTCTTCTCTCCTTTTCTTTCTTTTCCTCTCCTCTTCTCTTTTCCATTCTGTTCTCTCCTCTCCTTCCTCTTTTTTTTTCATTTTCTTTTTTTTTTTTTTTTCTCTTCTTTCTTCTGTTCCTCTTCCTTCTCCTCTTTTTCTTTTCTTTTTTTTTTTCTTCCTTTATTCTCTTTCTCTTCTCTCTCTCCTCTTTCCTTTTTTTCTCCTCTCTCTCTCTTTTTTCTCTTCTGTTCTTCTCCTTCTCTTTTTTTCTTTTCTCTTTTTCTTTCTTCTTCTTTTTCTCTCCTCTCCTCTTTCCATTCTCTTCCTCTTTCTCCTCTTTTTTTTTCTTCTCTCTTTTTCTCTCCTTTCTCTTTTCTTTCTTTCTTTCTTCTCTTTTTTCTTCTTTTTCTCTCTCTTTTTTTTTTTCCTCTTTTCTCTTTTTTTCCTCTCCTCTCTCTATTCTTTTCTTTCTCTCCTCTCCTCTTTTTTCTTTTTTCTTTTTTCTCCTGTTCTTTTTTTTCTCTTTCTCTCTTTTTCTCTTTTCTCTCCTTTTCTCTTTTTTCTCTTTCTTTTCTTTTTCCTCTCTCTTTCCTTTTTATTTTCTTTCCTCTCCTTTCTCTATTTTTTTTTTCTTCTTCTCTTTTTCTCTTTCTTCTCTTTTCCTCTTTTCTCCTCTTTTTCATCTTTTTCCTCTTTCTCTCCTTTTTTTCTTTCTTTTTTTTTTTCTCGGTTCTCCTCTTTTTCTCTTTTTCTTTTCTCTCCTTTCTTTTTTCTCCTTTTTTTCTCTTCTTTTCTCTCTTTTTTTCTTCTTCCTCTCTTTTTCTCTTTTTTTTCTTTTCTCTCTCTTTTTCTTCTCTTTCTTTTTTTTTTTTTTTTTTTCTTTTTTCTCTCTTTTTTCTTCTTTTCCTCTCTCTCTCCTCTCCTCTTTTTTTCTCTTTCTTTTCTTTTTTCTTTCTTTTTTTTTTCTTTTTCTTTCTTTTTTTTTCTTTTTCCTCTTTTTCCTTTTTTCTTTTTTTTCTCTCCTCTCTTTTTCATTCTTTTTTTTCTCCTCTCTCTTTTTTTTTTTTTTTTTTTTTTTCTCTCTCCCTCTTTTTTTTCTTCTCTCTCCTCTCTCTCTTCTTTCTCTTTTCTCTTCTCTCCTCTTTTCCTTTTTTCTTTTCTTTTCCTTTTTTTTTTCTTCTTTTCTCTCCTCTTTCTCATTTTCATTCTTTTTTCCTTTCCTCTCCTCTTTCTTTTCTTTTCTCTCTTCTTTCTCTTTCCTCTTCTCTCTCTCTCTCTCTTTTTTCTTTTTTTTCTTTTTTCTCTTTCTTTTTCCTCTCTTTTTTCTCTCTTCTTTTCTTTCTTTTCTCTTTTCTTCTTTTTTTTCTTCTTTTCTCTCTCTCTTTTCTTTTTTTTTTTTCTTTCTCTCTTCTTCTCTCTTTTTTTTTCTTTCCTCTTCTTTTCCTCTCCTCTCTTTTTCTCCTTCTTTTTCTCTTTTTCTCTCTTTTTCTCTTCCTTCTCTCTCCTTCCTCTTTTTCTCTTTCTTTTTTTCTCCTTTTTCTTTTTTCTTCCTCTCCTTTCTCTCTTTTTTTTTTTTCTCTTTCCTCTCCTCATTTTTTTTTTCTTTTCTCTCCTTTTCTTTTTTTTCTTTCCTCTCCTCTCTCTTTTTTTTTCTTTCTCTTCTCTTCTTTCTTCTTTCTCTTTTTTTTCTCTCTCTTTTATTTTCTTTCTTTTTTTTTTTCTTTTCTTTTTTTCTTTTTTTTCTTTCTCTCTCCTTCTTTTTATTTCTTTTTCTTCCTCTTCTCTTCTTCTTTCTTTTTTTCTCTCTCTCCCTCTCTTTTTTTTTTTCTTCTCTCTTTTCTCTTTTTCTTTTTTCTTCTTTCTCTCTTTCTTTTTTTCTTTTTTTCTTTTCTTTTCTTTTCTTCTTTTTTTCTTCTCTCTTTTCTCCTCTTTTTTTCTCTCTCTTCTTTTTTTTTTCTTTCTCCTCTTTTCTCTTTTTTTTTTTCTTTTTTTCTTCTCTTCTTTTTTCTTTTTTTTTTTTTTTCTTTCTTTCTCTCTTCTCTTTTTTTCTCTCTTTTTCTTTTTCTTTTCTTTTTTCTCTCTCTTTTCCTCTTTCTTTTTTTTATTTTTTTTTCTGTTTCCTTTCCTCTTTCTCTTTTCTTTTTTTTTTTTTTTTCTTTTTTCTTTCTCTCTCTTTTTTTTTCTTCCTCTCTCTCTTTTTTTTTTTCTTTTCTCTTTTTCTCTCTTTTTTTTTCTTTTTTTTTTTTTTTCTCCTTTTTTTCTCTTTCTCTTTTTTTTTTTCTTTCCTCTCTCTTTTTTTTTTCTTTTCTTTCTCTTCCTCTTTTTTTTTTCTTTTCTCTCTTCTCTCTTCTTTTTTTTTCTTTTCCTCTTTTTTTTCTCTTTTTCTTTTTTTTTTCCTTTTCCTCTTTCCTTTCTTCTTCTTTCTCCTTTCTCTTTTTTTCTTTTTTTTTTTTTTTCTTTTTCCTCTTTTTTTTTTCGTTCTCTCTTCTCTTTTTTTTCCATTTTTTTTTCTCTTTTCTCCTCTTTTTTTTTTTTTTTTTTCTCTCTCTTTTTTTTTTTCTCATTTTTTCTCTCTTTTCTCCTTTTTTTTTCTTTTTCTTCTCTCTTCTCTTTTTTTTTTCTTCCTTTCTCTTTTTTTTTTTTTCTCTCTTCTTTTCTTTTTCTCTTTTATTTTTTTTTCTTTCTCTCCTCTTTTTCTCTCTTTTTTCTTTCTTTTTTCTCTTCTCTTCTCCTCTCTGTTTCTTCTCTCTCTCTCTCTTTTTTTTTTTTCCTTTTCTTTCTCTTTTCTCTTTCTTTTCTTTCTCTCTCTCTTTCCTCTTTTCTTTTTCTTTCTCTTTTTTTTCTCTCTCTTTCCTTTCTTTTCCTTTCTTTTCCTCTCTTTTTTTTTTTTTCTTTTTCTTTTTCTTTTTTTCTTTTCCTTCCTTTTTCTCTTTCTTTTTCTCTTTTCTTTCTCTTCTCTTTTCTTTCTTTTTCTCTCCTCTCCTCTTTTTTTTTTTTTTTCTTTCTTCTCTCTCCTTTCTTTTCTCTCTCCTCTCTCTTTTCCTTCTTCTTCTCTTTTTCTCTCTCTTTCTCTTTTTCTTTCTCTTTCTTCTTTCTTTTTCCATTTTCTCTCTTTCTTCTTTCTCTTTTTTTTTTTTTTCTCTCCTCTTCTCTTTTTCTTTTCTTCTCTTTCCTCTTTCTCTCTCTTCTTTTCTTTTCCTCTTCTTTTCTCTCCTTTTTTTTTTTCTTTTCTTCTTTTCTCTTTTCTTTTCTCTCTGTTTCTCCTCTCCTCTCTTCTTTTTTTTTTCTTTTTCTCTCTTCTCTCTTTTTTCCTTTCTCTCTCTCTTTTTCTTTTGTTCTCTCTTTTCTCTCTCTTTCTTTTTTCTCTCTCTCTCTTTCTTCTTTTTTTTTTTTTTTCTCTCTTCTCTTTCCTTTTCTTCTTTCTCTCCTCTCCTTTCTTCCTTTTCTTTTTTCCTCTCTCTTTTTCTCCTTCTTTCTTTCTCTTTTTCTCTCTTTTTTCCTTTTTTTCCTTTCTTTCTTTCTCTCTTTTTCTCTCTTTTTTTTCCTCTTCTCTTCTTTTTCTTTTTTCTTTTCTCTCTCCTCTTTCTCTTTTCTTTCTTCTTTCTTTCTTTTCTCCTCTTTTTTTCTTCTTTTCTCTCTTCTCTTCCTTTTTTTTTTTTCTTTTCCTCTCTCTTTTTCTCTTCTTTTTTTTTTTCCTCTCTTTTTTCCTTTTTTTTTTCCTCTCTCTTCTCTCTTTTTTTCTTTTTTTCTTTTCTCTCCTTTCTTTCTTCTTCCTCTTTCTCTTTTTTTTTTTTTTCTTTTTTCTCCTTCTCCTCTTTTTCTTTTCTTTTTCTTTCCTCTCTCTCTTTTTTCTTTTTTCCTTCCTTTCCTCTCTTTTTTTTCTCTTCTTTTTTCTTTTTTTTTTCTTTTCTCTCTCTCTCCTCTCTTTTCCATTTCTTTTTTTTCCTTTTCCTCTCTTTTTTTCTTTTTTTCTCCTTTTTCTCTTTTCTTTCTTTTCCTCTCCTCTTTCTTTTTTTTTCTCTTTTCTCTCTTTTCTTTCTTTTCTTTTTTCTTCTTCTCTTCCTCTTTTTTTCTTCTTTTTTTCTCCTCTTTCTCTCTTTCTTTTCTTTTTTTTTTTTCTCTCCTCTTTTTTTTCTTTTCTCTCTCTCTTCTCTCTCTTTTCTTTTTTTTCCTCCCTTCTCTCTCCTCTTTTCTTTTCTCCTTTCTCTTCTCTCCTCTTTTTTCTCTTCTTTTCCTCCTTCTTCTTTTCTTTTCTTCTTTTTTTTCTCTTCTTTTTCTCTCCTCTCCTCTTTCTCTTTCTTTTTTTTTCTCTCCTCTCTCTTTTTTTTTCTTTTTCTTCTCCTCTTCTTTTTCCTTTTCTTTTCCTTTTCCTCTCCTTTCTTCCTTCTTTCTCTCTCCTCTCTCTTCTTTTCTTCTTTCTCTTTCTCTTTTCTTCTCTTTTTTTTCTTTTTCTCTCCTCTCTCTCTCCTCTTTTTTTCTTTCCTCTTTCTTTTCTCTCTTTTTTTTCTTCTTCTCTCTTCTCCTTCTTTTTCCTTTCTTTCCTCTCTTTTCCTCTCATCTTCTTTTCTTTTTTCTCTCTCTTTCTCTCTTCATTCTCTTCTCTCTTTTTCTTTTTTTTTTTTTTTTCTCTCTCTCTCTTCTCTTTTTTTTTTTTTTTTTCTCCTCTCCTCTTTTCCTTCTTTCTCTTTCTTCTTCCATTCTCCTCTTTTTTTTTTTTTTTTTTTCTCTCCTTTTCTTTTTTTTTTCTTCCTCTCTTCTCTCCTCTATTCCTCTCCTTTTTTTCTTCTCTCTCTCTCTTTTTTTTTTCTTTCTCTTTTCTCTCTTTTCTTCTCTTCTTCTTTTCTTTTTTCTTTTCCTCTTTTTCTCTCTCTTTCTTTCCTTCTCCTCTTTTCTCTCTTCTCTTTCTCTCCTCTTTCTCCTTTTCCTCTCCTCTTTTTCTCTCTATTTTTCTCTCTCTCTTTTTTCTTCTTTTTTTCTCTCTCCTCTTCTCTCCTCTTTCCTTCTTCTCTTTCTTTCTCTCCTTTTTCCTTTCTTTTTTTCTCTCTCTCTTTTTTTTTTTTCTCTTCTTTTTCTCTCTCTCCTCTCTTTTTTCTTCTTTCTCTCCTCTCCTCTTTTTTTTTTTTTTTCCTCTCTCCTTTTTTTTCTCTTTTTTTTTTCTTTCTCTTTCTCTCTCTTTTTTTTTCTTTTTCTCTCCTCTTCTTTTCCTTTTTCTTTCTCTCTTCTCTTTTTTTTTTCTTTCCTTTCTCTCTCTCTTTTTTTTTCTTTTCTCTTTCTTCCTCTTTTTTTTTCTTCTTTCTTTCCTCTTCTCTTTTTTTTTTGTCTTCTTTTCTCTTTCTTTTCTTTTTTTCTCTTCTCTCTCCTCTTCTCTTTTCTTTTTCTCTCCTCTTCTCTCCTCTCTTTTTTTCTTTCTTCTTTCTCTCCTTTCTTTTTTTTCTTCTTTTTCCTCTTCTCTTCTCTCTTTTCCTCTTTTTTCCTCTCTTTCTCCTTTCCTCCTCTCTCTTCTCTTTTCTCTCCTCTTTTTTTCTCTTTCTCTTTCTTTCTTTCTTTTTTTTTCTTGTTTCTCTCCTCTCCTCTTTTTCATTCTTTCTCTTTCTTCTCTTTTTTTTTTTCTTTTCTCTTTTCTCTCCTTTTATTTTTTTTTTTCCTTCCTCTCCTCTTTCCCTTTCTTTTCCTTTTTTCTTTCTTTTCTTCTTTTTTTCTCTTTCCTTCTCCTCTCTTCCATTCTTTTCTCTTTTTCTTCTTTTTTTTCTCTTTCTTTTCTCTCTCTCTTTTCCTTTTTTTCTTCTTTCCTCTTCTCTCCTTTTCTTTTTCTTTTCCTCTCCTCTCTTCTCTTTTTCCTCTTCTCTTTTTCTCTTTTTTTCTCTCTCTTCTCTTTTTTCTTTTTTTTTCTTCTTTTTCTTCTTTTCTCTCCTTTTTTTTTTTCTTTTTTTTCTTCCTCTCTCTCTTCTCTTTTTTTCCTCTTTTTCCTTTTTTCTTCTTTTTTTTTTTTCTCTCTCTCCTTCTTCTATTCTTTTCTTTTCCTTTTTCTCTTCTTTTCTTTTTCTTTTCTTTTTTTCTTCTCCTCTCCTCTTTTTCTTCTTCCTTTCTCTCTCTTTTTTCTTCTTTTCTTTTTTTTTTTTCTCTCTCTTCTTTTTTTTCTTCTGTCTCTCTCTCTCTCCTCTTTTTTTTTTCTTTTTCTTTTTTCTTTCTTTTCTTTCTTTTCCTTTCTTTTTTCTCATTCCTTTTTTTTTCCTCTCCTCTCCTTTTTCCATTCTGTTCTCTCTCCTCTTCTTTCTTTTTTTCTCTCTCTCTCTCCTTTTTCTTCTTTTCTTTTCTTTTTTTCTTTCTCTCTCCTCTTTTTTTTTTCTTTTCTTTTTCTTCTTTCTTTTTCTCTTTTCTTTTCTCTTTCTTCTCTCTTTCCTTTTTTTTTTTTTCTTCTTCTCTCCTCTTTTTTCTTTTTCTTTTTCTCTCTCTTTCTCTTTTTTTTCTTCTTTTTCCTCTTTTTTCTTTTTTTTTTTCTTTTCTCTTTTCTTCTTTCTTTTTTTTTTTTTCTTCTTCTCCTCCTCTCCTTTTCTCTTTTCTTTTTTTCTCCTTTCCTCTTTTTTTCTTTTTCTTCTCTTTTTTTTCTTTTTTTCTCCTTTTCTTCTCCATTCTGTTTCTCTTCTTTTCTCTCTTTTCTTTCTTTTCCTCTTTTTTCCTCTATCTCTTTTCTTTTCCTCTTCTCTCTCCTCTCTTCCTTTTTCTTTTCTCTCTCTCTTCTCTTTTCCTTTCTTTTTCCTCTCCTCTCTTTTTCTCTCTTTTTTTCTCTTTTTCTCCTCTCCTCTTTTCCTTTCTTTTCCTCTTCTTTTTCCTTTTCTCCATTCTTTTTCCTTTCTCTCTCTCTTTTTTTCTCCTTTTTCTTTTTCTCTTTCATTTCTCTCTTTTTTCTCTTCTTTTCTTCTCTTTTCTCCTTTTTTTTTCTTCTTCTCCTCTCCTCTCTTTTTTTCTTCTTTCTCTCTTCTCTTCTTTTTTTTTTCTTTTTTTTCTTCTTTCTCTTTTCCTTTTTCTTTTCTTTTCTTTCCTCTCCTCTTTTCTTTCTTTTTTTCTCTCTCCTTTTCCTTTTTTTTTCTTTTTTTTCTTTCTTCTCTCCTCTTTTTTTTTTTTTCTTTTTCTCTTTTTTCTTTTTTTTTTTTTTCTCTTCTTTTTTCCTTCTTTCTCTCTCTTTTTCTTCTCTCTTCTTTTTTCTCTCTTTCCTCTTCTCCTCTATTCTTTTTTTTTTTTCTCTCTCTCTTTCTCTCTCTCTTTTCTTTTCTTTTTCTCTCTTTCTCTCCTCTCTTCCTTTTTTTTCCTTTCCTTTCTCTTTTTTTTTCTTTTCTTCTCTCTTTCTTTTCTTTTCTTTCTTTTTTTTTTTTTTCTTTTCTTCTTTCCTCTCTTCTCTTTCTTTTCCTCTCTCTTTCTTTTCTTTCTTTTCTCTCTCTCTCTCTCTCTCTTCTCTTCTCTCCTCTTTTCTTTTTTTCTTTTCTTCTCTCTCTCCTCTTTTTTTTTTTCCTCTTTTCTCTCTTTTTCTTTTTTTCTCTCTCTTTCCTCTTTTTCTCTTTTCTTTTCCTCTCTTTTCTTTTTTTCTTTCTCTTCTCTCTCTCACCTCTATTCTCTCTTTTTTTCCTCTTCTTTTTCTCTCTCTCCTCTCTCTTTTTCTCTCTCTTTTTTTTTTTTTCTCTCTCCTCTTTTTCTTTTTTCCCTTTCTTTTTTCTTTTTCTTCCTCTCTTTTTCCTCTCTTTCTTCTCTCCTCTCTCTCTTTTTCTCTTTTTCTCTCTCTTTTTCTTCTTTTCTCTTTTTCTTCTCCTCTCCTCTTTTCTCTCTTTTTTCTTCTTCTTCTTTCTTCTCTTTTTTTTTTTTTCCCTTTTTTTTCTTTTCTTTTTCTCTCCTTCTCTCTTTTTTCTCTCTTTCTTTTCTTTCTTCTCTCTCTCTCCTTTTTTTTTTTTTCTTTTCTTCCTTCCTCTCTCTTCTTCTTTTTTCCTTCTCTCTTTCTTTCTTTTTTCTCTCTTCTTTCTTTCCTTCTCCTCTCCTCTCCTCTTTTCTTCTTTTCTTTCTTTCTCTCTCTCTCTTTTTTTTTTCTCTCTCTCTCTCTTTTCTTCTTTTTCTCTCTCTCTTTCTCTCTCTTTTTTTTCTGTTTCTCTCTTCTCCTTCTTTTCCTTTTTTCTTCTCTCTCTCTCTTTCTTTCTCTTTCTCTTTCTTTTTCTTTCTCTCTTTTCTCTTTTCTTTTTCTCTCTTTCCTCTCTTTTCATTATCTCTCTTCTTCTTCCTCTCCTTCTATTTTTTCTCTCTTTTTCTCTCTCCTCTCTTTTCTTTTTCTGTTCTCTCTCTTCTCTCTCTCTTTCTTTTTTCTCCCTCCTCTTTCTCTTTTCTTTTTCTTCTTTTCTCTCCTCTCTTTCTTTTTTCTTTTTTTCTCCTCTCCTCTTTTTCATTCTTTTCCTCTTTTTCCTCTTTCCTTCTTTCCTCTCTCTCTTCTCTTTTCTCTCTTTTTCCTCTTTTCTCCTCTCTTTTTCTTCTTTTTCTCTCTCCTCTCCTCTTTTCCATTCTCTTTCTCTCTCCTCTCCTCTCCTTCTTTCCTCTTTTTTTTCTCTTCTTTTCCTTCTCTCCTTTCTTTTTTCTTTTTTTTCTCTTCTCTCCTCTTTCCTTTCTGTTCCTCTCCTCTTCTCTTTCTCTTTTCTCCTCTATTCTCTTTCTTCTTTTTCTCTCTCTCTCTTCCTTCTTCTCCCTTTTCTCTTTCTTTTTTTTTCTTTTCTCTCTCTCTCCTTCTCTTTCCATTCTTTCCTCTCCTCTCCTCTCTTTCTTTCTCTTCTTTTCTGTTCCTCTCCTCTCCTCTTTCTTTCCTTCTTTTCTCTTCTTCCTCTTCTCTTTTTTTTTTTTTTCTCCTTTCTTTTTCTTTTCTTTTCTTCCTCTCTTTTTTTCTCTTTTTTTTTTCTTTTCCTCTCCTCTTCTCTCTTTTCTTTCTCTTCCTCTCCTTTTCTCTTTTCTTTTTTCTCTTTCCTCTTCCTCTCTCTCTTCTCTTTCTTTTCTCTCTCCTCTTTTCTTTTTTTTTTCTCTTTTTTTTTTTTTTCTCTCTTCCTCTCTTTTCTTCCTTCTTCTCCTCTCTTCTTTTCCTTTCTTTCTCTTCTCTTTTCTCTCCTCTTTTCTTCTTTTCTCTCTCCTCTTCTCTCTTTTTTTCTTTCCTCTCCTCTTCTCTTTTTTTTCTTTTTTTCCTCTTCTCTTCCTCTTTTCTTTCTTTCTCTCTTTCTCTTTTCTCTTTTTTTTCTTTTTTCTTTATTTCTTTCCTTCTGTTCCCTCTTTTTCTTCTTTTTCTTTTCTTTTTTTTCTCTCTCTCTTTTCTTTTTTCTTTTCCTTCTCCTCTCTCTTTTTTCCTCTTTCTTTTTTTTTCCTTTTTTCTCTTTTTTTTCTTTCCTTCTCTTTTCTTTCTCTTCTTTTTTCTCTCTTTCTCTCTCTCTCTTTTTTTTTTTTTTTTTTTTTTCTTTCTCTTTTTTTTTTTTTTCTCCTCTCCTCTCTTCTTTTTTTTTTCTCTCTCTCCTTTCCCTCTCTTTTTTTTTTTTTCTTCTTCTCTCCTTTTTTTTTTTCTCTTTCTTTTTCTCTTTTTCTTTTTCCATTCTTTTTTTTTCTCCTTTCTTTCTCTTTTTTCTTCTCTCATTTTTTTCTGTTCCTTTCTCTCTCCTCTTTTCTTATTTCTTTCCTCTCTCTCTCTTTTTTTTTTTCTTTTTTTCTTCCTCTCCTTTCTTTTTTTCTTTTCCTTTTTTCTTCTTTTTTTTTCTTTTTTTTTTTTTCTCTCTCCTTTCTCCTCTTTTCTTCTTTTCCTCTTTTTTTCCTCTTTTTTTTTTTCTTCTTTCTCTTCTCTTTCTCTCCTTTTTCCATTTTTTTTTCCTCTCCTCTTCTTTTTTTTTTTTTTTTTTTTTTCCTCTTTTTTTCTCTTTTTTTTCTTTTCCTTTTTTCTCTTTTTTTTTTTCTCTTTTCTTTTTTTTTTCCTCTTTTTCTTCTTTTTTTCTTCTCTCCTTTCTTCTTTTTTTTTCTTCTCCTCTCCTTTTTTTTTTCTTTTTTCTCTTTTTCTCTTTCTTTTTTTTTTTTTCTTCTTCTCCTCTCCTCTTTTTTTTCTTTTTCTCTTTTCTTTTCTTTTTTTTTCTTTTTTTTTCTTCTTTTTTTTTTTTTCTTTTTTTTTTTTTTCTTCTCTCCTCTCTCTTTTCTCATTCTTTTTTTCCTCCTCTCTCTTTTTTTTTTTTCTTCTTTTTTTTTTCTCTCTTTTTTCTTCTTTTCTCCTCTCTCTTTTTTTTTTTTCTTCTTTTCTCTTTTTTCTCTTTTTTCTTTTTTTCTTTTCCTCTCCTCTTTTCTTTTTTTTTTCTCTCTTTTTTCCATTCTTTTTCCTCTCCTCTCCTCTTCTTCCTTTTTTTGTCTCTCTCTTTCTCCTTTTTCTTTTTCTTTTTTCTGTTCTCTTCTCCTCTTTTCCTTTTCTTTTTTTTTCCTTTCCTCTCCTTTCTTTTTTTTTTCTTTTTCTCTTTTTTTTCCTCTCCTCTTTTCTCTCTCTTTTTCTCCTCTCCTCTCTCTTTTTCTTTTTTTTCTTTTTTTTTCTCCTCTCCTTTTTTTTTTTTTTCTCTTTTTTTCTCTCTCTTTTTCTTTTCTCTTCCTCTCTCTCCTCTTTTCCATTCTCTTCCTCTCCTCTTTTCTTTCTTTTTCTCTTTCTTTTCTCTCCTCTCCTCTTTTTCTTTCTGTTCCTCTCTTCTCTCTCTTCCATTTTTCTTTCTCTTTCTCTCTCTTTTTTTTTTTTCTGTCTCTCTCTCCTTCTTTTTCTCTTTTTCTTTTTTTTTTTCTCTCCTCCTCTTTTTTTCTTTTTTCTCTTCTCTCCTCTCTTTTTCTCTTCTTTTTCCTCTCCTCTCTCTCCTCTATCTTTTTTTTTTCCCCTCTCTCCTCTCCTCTTTTTTCTTTTTTTTTTTTTTCTTTCTCTTTCTTTTTTTTTTTTCTCTTTCTCTTCCTTTTCTCTCCTTTTCTTTTTTTCTCTTCTCTTTTCTCTTTCTCTTTTTTTTTTCTTTTTCCTCTCTCTCCTCTTTTCTTCTCTTCTCTTTTCTCCTCTTTTCTTTCTTCTTTTTCTTTCTCTTTCTCTTTTCTTTTCTTTCTTTTCTCTTTCTCTTCTCCTTCTTTTTTTCTTTCTCTCTTTTCTCTTCTTCTCTTTCTCTTTTCTTTTTTTTCTTCTCTTCTCTTTCTCCTCTCTCTTTTTTTCTCTTTTTCCTTTTCTTCTCTTTTTTTTTTCTTTCTCTTTCTTTCTCCTCTTTTCTTTTCTGTTCTCTTCTCTCTCTCTCCTTTTTTTTTTCTTTTTCTCTCTTTCTTCTCTTTTCTTTTTCCTTTCCTCTCCTCTTTTTTTTCTCTTCTCTTCTCTTCTCTCTTCTTTCTCTCTCTCTTCACTCCTCTTTTTTTTTCTCTTTTTCTCTTCCTCTTTTCTTCTCTTTTTCTTTCTTTCCTCTCCTTTCTCTTTTTTCTTTTTTTCCTTTTCTCTCTCCTCTCCTTTTTTTTTTTTCTTTTCTTTCTTTTTTCTCTCTCTTTTTTTTTCTTTTTCTTTTCTCTCTCTCTTTTTTTTTTTTCTCTTTTTTTTTTCTTCCTCTTTCCTTTTTTTTTTTTTTTTTTTTTTTTTTCTCCTTTCATTTTTTTCTTTTTCTTTTTTTTCTTTCTCTTTCCTCTTTTCTTTCTTTTTCCTCTTCTTCCTCTTTTTTTCTGTTCTTTTTCTTTCTTTTTCTTTCTTTCTTTCTCTCTCTTTTTTTCTTTTCTTTTCCTCTCTTCTTCTCTCCTCTTTTCCTTTTCTTTTTCTCTCCTCTCCTTTCTTTTTTCTTTTCTCTCTTTCCTCTTTCTTTTTCTTTTTTTTCTTTCTCTCTCTCTTTTTTTCTTTTCTCTCTTTTCTCTCCTTTCTCTTTTTCTTTTTTCTCTCCTCTTTTCTCTCTTTTTTTTTTTCTCTTTTTTCTCTCTCTCCTCTTTTCTTCTTTTTTTTTCCTTTCCTCTTTTCTTTTCCATTCCTTTCTTTCTCTTTTTTTCTTTTCTTTTCCTTTCCTCTTTTTCTCATTTTTTTCTTTTCTCTCCTCTTTCTTTTTTCTTTTTTTTTTTTTTCTCTCTCTCTTTCTCTCTCTTTTTTTTTTTTCTCCCTCTTTCTTTCTCTTTTTTTTTTTTTTTTTCCTTTCCTTTTTTTTTTTCTTTTTCTCTCCTCTTCCTTTCTTTTCTTTCTGTTCTTTTTTCTCTCTTTTTTTTCTTTTTCTCTTCTTTTCTTTTCTTTTTTTCTTTTTTCTCCTCTCTCTCTTTTTTTTTCTTTCCTCTCCTCTTTCTCTTTTTTTTTCCTTCTTTCCTCTTTTTCTTCTTTTTTTTTTCTTTCCTCTCTCTTTTTTTTTTCCTTTCTTTCTTTTTCTTTCTCTCTCTTTCCTTTGTTTTTCTTTTTTCTTTTCTTCCTCTCTTCTCCTCTCTTCTTTCTTTTCCTCTCTCTTTTCCTCTATTCCTTTTCTTTTTCTCTCTTCTCTTTTCCTTTTTTCTTTCTCTCTCCTTTTTTCTCTTCTTTTTCTCTTTTTTTTTCTCCTCTTTTCTTCTTTTCTTCTTCCTTTTCTCTTTTTTTTTTCTTTTCCTCTCTCTCTTTTTCTTCTTTTTCTCTCTTTTCTTTTTTCTTTCTCTTCTCTCTTTTCTTTTTTTCTCTTTCTCTCCTCTCCTTTTTTTCTTTTCTTTTTTTCCTCTCCTCTTCTCTTTTTTTTCTTTTCCTCTTTCTTTTCTCTCTATTTTTTTTTTTTTCTCTCCTCTCTCTCTTTCTTCTGTTCCTCTCCTCTCTTCATTCTTTCTTTCTCTCTCTCTCTCCTCTCCTCTGTTTCTTTCTGTTCCTCTTCCTTTTTTCTTTTTTTTCTTGTTTTTCTCCTCTTTTTCCTCTTTTCATTCTTTTCCTCTTTTCTCCTCTCTTTTTTCTCTTTTTTTTTCTTCTTTTTCTTTTTCTCTTTTCTCTCTCTCTTTCTCTTTTTTTCCTTCTCTTCCTCTTTTTTTTCTGTTTTTTTCTTTTTCCTCTTTTTTTTTCTTTCTCTTTTCCATTTTTTCTTTTTTTTTTTCCTTTTTTTTTTTTTTCCTCTCCTCTTTCTTTTTTTTCTGTTCCTCTCCTCTTTCTTTTTTTTTCTTTTTTTTCTTTTTTCTTTTTTTTTTTCTTTTTTTTTGTTTTCCTCTCCTCTCCTTTTTTCTTTTCTGTTCCTCTCCTTCCTCTCCTCTATTTCTTTCTTTTCTTTTTTCTCTCTCTCTCTTTTCTTTTTGTTCTCTCTCTCTCCCTTTTTCTTTTCTTTTCCTCTCCTCTTCTCTTTTTTTTCTCTCTCTTCTCTTCTCTTTTCTTTCTCTTTCCTTTTTTCTCTCCTCTTTTTTTTTCTTCTCTCTCCTCTCCTCTTTTTTCCTTCTCTTTCTTTTTTTTCTTCTTCTTTCTCTCTTTTTTTCTGTCTCTTCTCCTCTCCTCTCCTCTTTTTTCTCTCTTCTCTCCTCTTCTTCCTCTTTTCTTTTCTTTTCCTCTCCTCTTCCTCTTTTTTTTCTTTTTTCTCCTTTTTTCTCCTCTTTTTTTTCTTTCCTCTCTCTCTCTCTCTCTCTTTTTTTCTTTTCTTTCTCTTTTTCTTTCTTTTTTCCATTCTTTTCCTCTCTTCTCTTCTCCTCTTTTCTATTCTTTTTTTTCCTCTCTCTTCTTCTCTTTTTTTCTCCTCTTTTCTTTCTCCTTTTTTCTTTTTTTCTCTTCTCTCTCCTTTCTTTTTTTTTTTTTCTCTCTTTCTTTTCTTTTTCTCTCTTTTCCTTCTCTCCTCTTTTTTCTTCTTTCCTCTCCTCTCCTCTATTTTTTTCTCTTTTTCTCTCTCTCTTCTCCTCTCCTTCATTTTTTTTCCTCTTCCTCTCTCTCTTTCTTTTTTCCTTTCTGTTCCTCTCTCTCTTCCTCTTTTCTTTTCTTTTTTCTCTTTCTTCTTTTTTTTTTCTTTTCTCTTTTCTCTTTTTTTTTTTTCTTTTCTTTTTTTCTTTCTCTTTTTGTTTTTTTTCTTTTTTTTTCCTCTCTCTCTTCTTTCTTTTTTCTTTTCTTTTCTTTTTTTCTTTTTTTCTCTCTTTTCTATTTTCCTTTCTTCTCTCCTCTTTTCTTTCTTTTTTTTTCTGTTTTTTCTTCTCTCTCCTCTTTTTTTTTCTTTTTTTTTCCTCTCCTCTCTTCTTTTTTTCTTCCTTTCTCCTCTCCTCTTTTCCTTCTTTTCTTCTCTCTCTTTTCCATTCTTTTTCTCCTCTCCTCTTCTTCTTTCTCTTCTTTTCCTTTCTTTTTCTCTTTCTTTTCTTTCTCTCTTCTCTCTCCTCTTTTTTTTTCTTTTCCTTTTTCTTTTTTCCTTTTTTTTTTTTTTTTTTTTTTTTTCTTTTCTTTTCTTTCCTCTTTTCTTTTTTTTCTTTTCTTTTTCTCTCTTTCTTCTCTTTCCTTTTTCTTTTCCTCTCTCTTTTCTTTTCATTCTTTTTCTCTCTCCTCTCCTCTTTTCTTTTTTTTCTCTTTTCTCTCTTTTTTTTTTTCCTCTTTTTTTTTTTTCTTTTTTTTTTTTCTTTCTTTTTCTTCCTCTCCTCTCCTTTTTTCTCTTTTTCTTTTTTTTCTCCTTTCTCTTTTTTTTTCTTTCTTTTTCTCTCTCTCCTCTTTTCTTTTTTCTTCTTTCTCTCTCTCTCTCTTTTTTTTCTTTTCTCCTCTCTCTTTTTTCTTTTTTTTCTGTTTTTCTCCTTTTTTCTCTTTTTTTTTTTTTTTTTTCCTCTTTCTTTTTTTTTTTTTTTTTCTGTTCTTCTCTCTTTTTTTTTCTTTTTCCTCTTCTTCTCCTTTTTTCCATTCTGTTCCTCTTTTTCCTCTTTTTCCATTCTCTTTTTTCTCTCTCCTCTATTCCATTCTTTTCCTCTTTTTTTTTTTTTTCTGTTTTCTCCTCTTTCTTTTCTTTTTTTTTTTTTTCCTTTCTTCTCCTCTTTTTTTTCTGTTCCTCTCTCTCTTCTTTCTTATTATTTTTTCTCTTCTCTTTTCTCTTCTTCTCTTTTCTTTCTTTTCCTCTTCTCTCTTTTTTTTTTTCTTTCTCTCTTCTTCTCTCTTTTTTTTTCTTTTTTTCTTCCTTTTTTTTTCTTTTTTTCTTTTTCCTCTCCTCTATTCCATTCTTTTTTTTTTTCTTCTTTTCTCTCTTTTTTTTATTCTCCTTCTCTGTTTTTCTCTTTCTCTTTTCTATTCTCTTTCTTTCCTCTCCTCCTCTCTCTATTTTTTCTCTTTTTCCTCTCCTTTTTTCTTTTTTTTCTTTTCTTCTTCTCTCCTCTCCTCTCCTCTTTTTTCTTCTTTTCTTCTCCTCTCCTCTATTCTCTTCTGTTTTTCTCCTCTCCTCTTTTCCATTCTTTTTTTTCTCTTTCCTCTCTCTCTCTATTTTTCCTTCTCTTTTTTTTTTTTTTTTTTCTTTTTCTCCTCTTTTTTCTTTCTTTTTTTCTCTCTTTTCTCCTCTTTTCTTTTTTTCTTCTCTTCTTCTCTTTTTTTTTCTCTTTTTCTCCTCTTCTCTCTCTCTTTCTTTCTCTTGTTTTCTCTTCTCCTCTCTTCTCTTTTCTGTCTTCCTCTCCTCTTTTCTATTTTTTTTTTTCTCTCCTCTCTCTCTTTTTCTTTCTTCCTTCTCTTTCCTTTCTCCTCTATCTCCTTCTTTTTCTTTTTCTCTCCTCTCCTCTCTCTTTCATTCTCTCTCTCTCCTCCTCTCCTCTTCTTCTCTTTTTCTCTTTCTTTTTTTTTCTTTCTCTCTCTCTCTTTTTTTCTTCTTCCTCTCTCTTTCTCTCCTCTCTTCTCTCCTCTTTTCCATTTTTCTTCCTCTTTCTCTTTTCTTTTCCTCATTTTCTTTTCCTCTTTTCTCTTTTTTTTTTTTTTTTCTCTCTCCTCTTCCTTTCTTCTCTCTTCTTTTCTTTTCTTCTTTTCTTTTCTCTCTTTCTCTCTCTCTGTCTTTTTTCTTTCTCTTCTTTTCTCTTTCTTGTCCTCTTCTCTTTCCTCTCCTCTCTCTTTTCTCATCTTTTTTCTTTTCTTTTTTCTCTTCTCTTTTCTATTTTTTCTCTCTCTTTTCTCTCCTCTCCTCTCTTTCTCTTCTTTCTCTTTTTTCTTTTCTCTCCTTCTCCTTTTTTTTTCTCTCCTCTTTTTTTTTTTTTTCTTTTTCCTCCTCTTCTCTTTTTCTTTTCTCTTCCTCTCCTCTCCTTTTTTTTTTTCTTCTTCTCTCTTCTCTCTTTTCATTCTCCTTTCTTTCTCTCTTTCTTTCTTTTTTTTTCTTTTTTTCTCTTTTCTGTTTCCTCTCTTTCTCTTCTCTTTTCCTTTTTTTCCTTTTTTTTCTCTCTCTCTTTTCCATTCTCTCTCCTCTCCTCTTTTTCTTTTTTTTCTTTTTCTGTTTTTTTTTTTCCTCTCATCTCTCCTCTCTTTTCTTTTTTTTTTTCTCTTCTCCTCTCCTCTCTTTTCATTCTCCTTCCTCTTTCCTCTTTTTTTTTTCTGTTCTTTCCTCTCTTGTTTTTTCTCTCTCCTCTCCTTTCTTCTCCATTCTTTTTTCTCTTCTCTCTTCTATTTTCCTTCTTTTCCTCTCTTTCTCTCTTTTTTTTTTTTTTTTTCTCCTCTCTTCTTTTTTTTTTCATTTTTTCTCTCTCCTCTTTTTCTTTTTTTTCTCTTCCTCTTCTTTCCTTCTCCTCTCTTTTTTTCTCTTTTCTTCTCCTCTTCTTCTCTTTCTTTTTCTTTTCTCTTTCTCTCTTTTTTCTTTCTGTTCCTCTTTTCTTTTTTTCTTTGTTCCTCTCTCTTCTTCTCCTCTCTTTTCTTTTTTTCCTCTTCTTCTCTTTTTTTTTTCTTTTCCTCTCCTCTCCTTTCTTCTTTTTTTTCCTCTCTCTTTCCTTTCTCTTTTCCTTTTCTTTTCCTCTTTTCTCCTCTCCTCTATTCTCTCTTTCTTTTTCTTTCTCCTCTTTTTCTTTTCTTTTTTTTTTTTTTTCTCTTCCTCTCCTCTATTCCATTCTGTTTCCTCCTCTCTCGTCTTTTTTCTGTTCTTTCTTTTTCTCTTTCTTTTCTTTTTTTCTTTTCTTTTCTTTTTTCTCTCTCTCTGTTCTCTTCCTTCTTTTCTTCTCTTCTTTCTTCTTTTTTTTCTTTTTCTTCTATTCTCTCTCTCCTTCCTCTTTCTCTTCTCTTCTCTCTTATTTTCTTTTCTCTTTCTCTCTTCTTTCTTTTTTTTTTTTTCTCTCTTCTCTTTCTTTTTTTTTTTTCTCTCTTCTTCTCTGTTCCTCTCTCTCTTTTTTCTCTCTCTTTTTTTTCTCTTCCTTTCTTTTCTTTTCTTTTTTTCTCTTCTCCTCTTTCTTTTTCTTTTTCTTCTCTCTCTTCTCTCTTTTCTCTTTTTTCTTTCTCTCCTCTCTGTTCTCTTCTTTCTTCTCTTTTCTTTTTTCTCTTTTTCTTCCTCTCCTCTTTCTTCTTTTTTCTTTTCTCTCCTCTCCTCTCTTTTTTTTTTTCTTCTCTCTTTTTTCTTTCCTCTCCTCTTTTTTTTCTCTCTTCTGTTCCTCTCCTTTTCTTTTTCTTCTTCTCTCTCCTCTCCTTTTTTCCATTCTTTTTCTCTCCTCTTTTCTCTTTCTTTCTTTTCTCTTCTCCTTCTCTTTTTTTTCTCTTTTTTCTCTCCTTCTCCTCTTTTTTCTCTCTTTTTTTTTCTTTTCTTCTTTTTTTTTCCTTTCTTTCCTTTTTTCTCATTCTTTCTTTTTCTTTTCTCTCTTCTTTTCCTCTTTTTTTTTTTTTTCTTTTTTCTTTCTCTATTCCATTTTTTTCTCCTCTTCTCTCCTCTTTTTCATTCTCTTTTCCTCTTCTCTCCTCTATTCCATTCTTTTCCTCTCTTCTTTTCTTTTCCTTTTCTCTTTCTCTTTTTTCTCTTCTCTTCTTTTCTGTTCTCTCTTTTTTCTCCTCTTTCCTTTCTGTTCTCTTTTTTCTCCTTTTTTTTTTCTGTTTTTCTTCTCTCCTCTTTTCTCTTCTGTTCCTCTCCTCTCCTTTCCTCTTTTCCTTTTTTTCCTCTTTTCTCTCTCCTCTTTTTTTTCTTTTTCCTCTCTCTCCTCTATTCATTCTGTTCCTCTTCTCTCGTTCTTTTCTTTTTCTTTTTCTTCTCTCCTTTTTTTTTTTTTTCTCTTTTTTTTCTTTTCTCTTTTTTCTTTCTCTCTGTTCTCTCTCCTCATCTGTTTCTCTCCTCTCTCTCCTCTTTCCTTTTCTCTTCTCTCTCTTCTCCTCCTCTTCTTTTTTTTTCTTTTCCTCTCCTCTTTTCTCTTTCTCATTCTTTCTCTCTCCTCTCCTCTATTTTTTTTTTTTCCTCTCCTCTTTTTCTTCTCTCCTTTCTTCCTCTTTTTCTTTCTCTCTTCTTCTTTCTCTTTTTTCTTTTCTTTTCTCTCCTCTCCTTTTCCTCTTTTTCATTCCATCCTTTCCTCTTCTCTCTCTCTCTTTTCCATTCTTTTTCTCTCCTCTCCTCTCTCTTTTTTTTTCTTTTTCTCTCCTCTCTCTTCCTCTGTTCCATTCTTCTTCTCTCTCTCTCCTCTATTTTTCTCTCCTCTCTCCTCTCCTCCTTTTCCTTTTCTTTTTTTTCTCTCTCTCTTTTTTTTTCTTTTCTCTCTTTTCTCTCTTTTTTTTCTTTTTTTTCTCTTCCTCTCTCTCTATTCTTTTTTTTCTTTTCCTCTCCTCCTCCTCTTTTCCATTCTCTTTTTTCTCTCTTTCTTTTTTTTCTTTCCTCTCTCTCTCTCCTCTTTTTTCTTCTGTTCCTCTCCTCTCCTCTCTCTTTTTTTTTTTTTCCTTTTCCTTCCTCTTTCTCTTTTCATTCTCTCTTTCTCTCCTCTCCTCTTTTCCATTCTTTTTTTTTTCTTCTCTCTTTTTTTTCTTTTCCTCTCCTCTCCTCTTTTCCATTCTTTTCCTCTCCTCTCTCCTTCTTCTCTCTTTTTTTCTTTTTCCTTTTCTTTTTCCTCTGTTTTTTTGTTCCTTTTTCTCTTTCCTCTCTCCTCTTTTTTTTTTTTTTTTTCTCTCCTCTTTTCTCTCTCCTCTTTTCCATTCTGTTCCTCTCCTCTCCTCTCTCTTTCCTTTTTCTCTCCTCTCTTTTTTTCTTTTCTCTCCTCTCCTCTCTCTATTTCTTCTTTTTTCTCCTCTCCTCTCTTTCCATTCTGTTCTCTCTCTCTCTCTTCTTTTTCTGTTCTCTCTTTTCTTCTCCTTTTCCTTTCTCTTTCCTCCCTCTCTTTTTTTTTTCTGTTTCTCTCCTCTCCTTTTTTCTTTTCTGTTCCTCTTTCCTCTCCTCTCCTCTCCTCTGTTCTTTTTCTCTCTCTCCTCTCCTCTCCTCTTCTCTTTTTTTCTTCTCTTTTCTCTCCTCTCTTCCATTCTGCTTTTTCTTTCTTCTCTTTCCTCTCCTCTCCTCTATTCTATTTTTTCTCTTTCTCTCTCTCTTTTCTATTCTTTTCTTTCTTTTCTCTCCTCTCCTCTCTTTCCATTCTGTTCCTCTCCTCTCCTCTGTTTTTTTTCTTTTTCTCTCCTCTCTCTCTCTTTTCTTTTTCTCTTCCTCTTCTCTCTCTTTTTTTTTCTTTTTCTTTCTTCTTCTCCTCTTTTCTTTTTCTTTTTCTCTCCTCTCCTTTCCTCTTTTCCTTTTTCTTTCTCTCCTCTCTCTCTCCTCTTTTTCTTTTTCTTTTTTTTTTTCCTCTCCTTTTTCTCTTTCTCTTCTCTGTTCTCTCCTTTTTTCTTCTTTCTTTCTCTTTTCTCTTTCTCTCTCTTTTTCATTCTGTTCCTCTCCTCTCCTCTTTTTCATTCTCTCTTCTCTTCTCTCTCTTTCCTTTTTCTTTCCCTTCTCTTCTCTTCTCTCTTTTTTTTTTCTTTTCCTTTCCTCTTTTCTTCTTTCTTTTCTCTCTCTCCTCTCTCCTCCTTCTTTTTTTTTCTTTCCTCTCCTCTCTCCTCTTCCATTCTTTTCCTCTTCTCTCTTTTCTTTATTCTCTTTTTTTTTTCTCTTCTCTCTCTTCTTTCTCTCTTCCTCTCCTTTCTCTCTCTTCTTTTCTTTCTCTCCTCTCTTTTTTTTTTTTCTTTTTCTCTCTCTCTCTCTCTTTTCCATTCTTTTCCTCTCCTCTCCTCTCTCTTCCTTCTCTTTCTCTCCTTTCCTCTTTTTTTTTCTTTTTTTTTCTCTTTTTTTTTCTTTTCTCTCTTCTCTCCTCCTCTTTTCCATTCTTTTTCTCTCCTCTCCTCTATTTTTTTCTTTTCCTTCCTCTCCTCTTTCCTTCTTTTTTTTTTCTTTTTTTCCTCTGTTCCTTTTCCTTTTTTTCCATTCTCTTTCTCTCTCCTCTCTCTCTTCTCTCTCTTCTCTCCTCTCCTCTCCTCTTTTCCTTTTTTTCCTCTTCCTCTTTCTCTTCCTCTATTTTTCTTTTTCCTCTCCTCTCCTCTTCTCTCTTTGTCTCTCTCTTCCTCTTCTTTTCTTTTCTTTCCTCTCCTCTCCTTTCTCATTTTTTCTTTTCCTCTCCTTCTCCTTTCCTCTATTCCATTCTTTTTCCTCTCCTCTCTCTCTTTCTCTTTTTTCTAGTTTTCTTTTCTTTTCTCTCTCTTTTCTTTCTCTGTTCTTTTTCTTTTCTCTCTCTTTTTTTTCTTTTCCTTTCTTTTTCTCCTTTCTTCTTTCTTTTTCTGTTCCTCTTCTTCCTCTTTTTTTTCTTTTCCTCTCTTTTCCTCTTTTTTTCTTTTCCTCTCTTCTCTCTCTTTCTTTTCTTTTTTTCTCTCCTCTTCTCTTTTCTTCTTCTTTTCCTCTCCTCTCCTCTTTCATTCTTTTTCTCTCCTCTTTCTTTTTTTCATTCTCTTCCTTTTTTTCTTTCCTTTCCTTCTCTTTCTTCTCTTTTCTTTTTTTCTTCTTTTTTCTCTCCTCTCCTCTTTTCCTTTCTTTTCTTTCCTCTCATTTTCTTTTTTTTTTCTTTTCCTCTCCTCTCCTCTTTTTTCATTTTTTTTCCTCTTTTCTTTTCTGTTTCTTTTTTTTTTCCTCTTTTTCTCTTTCTTTTTCCTTCCTCTCCTTTCTCTTCTTTTTTTTTTCTTTTTTTTCTCTCTTTCCTCTCCTCTCTTTCTTTTTTTCTTTTTTCCTCTCTTTCTTTCCTCTTTTTCTTTTTTTTTCTCTCTCTTTTTTTTCTTCTCTTTTTCTTCTCTCCTTTTTTTCTCTCTTCTCTTTTCCTTTTTTTTTTTTTTTTTTTTTTCTCCTCTCCTTTATTTTTTTTTTTCCTCTTTCTCCTCTTTTTTTCTTTTCTCTTTCCTTCCTCTTTTTCATTCTTTCCTCTCTTTTCTCCTCTTTCTTCTTTCTTTCTTTTCCTCTTCTCTTTTTTTTCTTTCATTCTTTTTTCTTTTCTCTCCTCCTTTTTTTTTCTTCTTTTTTTTTTTCTTGTTTTTCTTTCTTTCTCTCTTCTCTTCTCTTTCTTTTTTTCTTTTTCTCTCTCTCTTTCTTTCTTTTCTTTTTTTCTCTCTTTTTTTTTTTTTTTTTTCTCCTCCTTTTTCCATTCCTTTCTTTCCTCTTTTTTTCTTTTTTTTTTTTTTCCTTTCCTCTCCTTTTTTTTTTTTTCTTTTCTTTTCTCTTTCTCTCTTTTTTTCTTTTTCTCTCTCTCTTTTTTTTTTCCTTTTTTTTTTTCTTCTCTCTTTTTTGTTTTTTTTTTCCTTTTTTCTCCTCTTTTCCTTCTTTTTTTCTCTTTTTCTTTTTTCTATTTTTTTCTTTTTTTCTTTTCTCCTCTTTTTTTCTTTTCTCTTCTCTTTTTTTCTCTTTTTCTTTCTTTCTCTCCTCTTCTCTCTTTTTTTCTCCTTTTTTCTTTTTTCTCTTTTCTTTCTCTTCTCTCTCCTCTTTCTTTTCTCATTCTTTCCTCTCCTCTTTTCTTTTTTTTTCCTTTTTCTTTTCCTCTCTCTTCTCCATTCTTTTTTTTTTTCCTTTTTCTTTTTTTTCTTTTTTCTTTTTCTTTCTTTTCTCCTCTTTTTTTTTTTTTTTCCTCTTTTCTTTTCTTTTCCTTTTCTTTCTCTCTTTTCTCCTCTCTCTCTTTTCTTCTGTTTTCTCTCTCTCCTCTGTTCCATTTTTCTTTTCCTCTTCTCTCTCTCCTCTTTTTCCATTCTTCTTTTCCTTCTCTCTTTCTTCCTCTCTCTTTCTCTTCTTTTTTTTTTTTCTTCTCTCCTCTTTTTTTTTTCTCTCTCTCCTCTCCTCTCTTCTCCTTTTTTTCTTTTTCTCTCTCCATTTCTTTTTCTTTTCTTCCTTTCTTTTCCTCTCCTCTCCTCTTTTCTCCTTTTTCTTTCCTCTCCTTTTTTCTTTTTTTTTCTTTTCCTCTCTCTTTTCTGTTCCTTTCTGTTCTCTTCTCTCCTTTTTTTTCTTTCTTTTTCCTCTTCTCTATTCTTTCTTTTTTTTCTCTTCTTTTCTTTTCCATTCTTGTTCCTCTCTCTCTCTTTTCTTTCTTTTCTTTCTTTTCTCCTCTTCTCTTTTTCTTTTTTCTTCCTCTCCTCTTTTTCCATCTTCTCTTTTCTTTTTCTTTTCTCTTTTCTTTCTTTCCTTCTTTTCTTTTTTTTTCTTTCCTCTCCTCTCCTCTTTTTCCATTCTGTTTCCTCTCCTCTTTTTTCTCTTTCTCTCTCTCTTCTTTCTCCTTCTTTTTTTTCTCCTCTTTTCTTTTTTTTTTTTTTTTTTTCTTCCTCTCCTCTTTTTCCTTTCTTTTTCTCTTCTTTCTCTTTTTTTCCTTTCTTTTCTCTTTTCTCTTTCTTTCTTCTTTTCTTTTTTTCTTCCTCCTCTGTTCTTTTTCTTTTTCTTTCTCCTCTCCTTTTCTCTTTTCTTTTTCTTTTTTCTCCTCTTTTCTCTTTTTTTCTTTTTTTTTTCTTTCTTCTTTCTTCCTTTCTTTTTTTTTTCTCTTCTCCTCTTTTTTTTCTTTCTCTTCTCTTTTTTTCTCTTTTCTTTTCTTTTTCTCTCTCCCTCCTTTTTTTTTTTCTCTTCTCTCTTCTTTTCTTTTTTGTTCCTCTCCTCTTCTTCTTTCCTTTTTTCATTCTTTCTTCTTCTTTCCTCTTTCTTTTTTCTTTTGTTTTTTTCCTTCTTTCTCTTTTTTTTCTTTTTTTTTTTCTTTCTCCTCTGTTTTGTTCTTTTCTCCCCTTTCTCTCCTCTTTTTCTTTTTTTCTTTTTCTCTCTCCTTTTTTTTCTTTTTTTTTTTCTGTTCTTTCTTCTTCTCCTTTTTTTCCCTTTTTTTTTCTTTCTCTTTTTTTTCTTTCTTTTTCTCTCTCTTTTTCTCTCTTTTTTTCTTTTTTCTCTTTTTTCTCCTCTTTTTTCTTTCTTTTTTCCTCTCTTTTCCTTTTATTTCTTTTCTGTTCCTCTCCTCTCCTCTTTTCTTTTCTTTCTTTCCTCTCCTCTTTTTCTTTCTCTTTTCCATTCTTTCTCTCCTCTTTTTTTCTTTCTCATTCTGTCCTCTCTTCCTCTTTTTTTTTTCTTTTCCCTCTTCTTTTCTCTTTCCATTTCTCTCCTTCTCCACTTTTCTTTTTCCTCTATTCTTCCTCTTTTTCTCTCCTTCTTTTTTTTCTTTTTCCTTCCTTCCTCTCCTATTCTTTTTTTTTTTCTCCCTTTCCTTTTTTTTTTCTTTTTCTCTTCTCTCCTCTTTTATTCCATTCTTTTCTCTCCTCTCCTATCCTCTGTTCCATTTTTTTTTCTCTCTCTTTCTCCTCTGTTCATTCTTTCCCTCTCCTCTTTTCTTTTTTCATTCTGTTTTTCTTTCACTTTCTCTATTCCTCTTTTCCTCTCCTCTCCTCTCTTTCCTTCATTTCTTTTCCTCTCTCTCCTCTCCTCTCTTTTCCTTTCTTTCCTCTCTTCTCCTCTTTTTTTCTCTTCCTTTCTCGTCTCCTCTATTCTTCTTTTCTCTCCTCTTTCTTTTCATTTTTCTTCCTCTTTCTCCTCTCCTCTCCTCTGTTTTTTTTCTTTCCTCTTTTTTCCTCTTTCCTTCTGTTTTCTTTTTCTTTTTTTTTATTCATTTTTTTTCTGTTCTTCTCTCCTCTTCCTCTTTTCATTCTTTTCCTCTCTTTTTTTTTTCTTTCTTTTCTTTTCCTCTCCTCTCCTTTCTATTCCATTCTGTTCCTCTTCTCTCTCTTTTCCATTCTGTTCCTCTCCTCTCCTCTTTTCCTTTATGTTCCTCTCCTCTCCTCTGTTCCATTCTGTTTTCCTCCTCTCCTCCTCTTTCCTTTTTTCCTTTTTCACTTTTTCTTTCTCTCCTCTCTCTTTTTTTTCTCTTTCTTCTCTCCTTCTTCTTCTTCTTTTTTTTTCTCTTCCTTCTTTCCTCTTTTTCATTCTTTTTTCTCTCTTTTCTCTCTCCTCTATTCCTTCTCTCCTTTTTCTCTTCCTCTTCTTTTTTCTTTTTCCTCTCCACTCCTCTTTTCTTTTTTTTCTTTCTTCTCCTCTCCTCTTTTCCATTCTTTTCCTCTTCTCCTTCTTATTCTTTCCCATTCTTTTTTTTCCTCTTTCTCCTCTATCTTTTTTCTGTTCTCTCCTCTCCTCTTTTCTTTCTGTTTCTTTTCTCCTCTCCTTTTTTTCTTTTTTTCTCCTCCTCTTTTCTATTCCATTATGTACTTTTCTCTTCCTCTTTTTCATTCTTTCCTCTCCTCTCCTCTCCCTTATTTTTTTTGTTCTCTCTCTCCTCTATTCCTTCTGTTTCTCCTTTTCTCTATTTTTTCTTCTTTTTCCTCTCCTCTCCTTTCCTCTGCTCTTTTCATTCTTTTTCCTCTCCTCTTTTCTCTTTTTTTGTTTTTTTTTTCTCCTCTGTTCCTTTTTTTTCCTCTTCTTCTTTCCTCTCCTCTTTTCTTTTTTCTGTTTTTTTCTCTCTCTCTTTTCTCTTCCATTCTGTTCCTTCTCCTCCTCTCCTCTTTTCCATTCTGTTCCTCTCCTCTTTTTTCCTCTTCTTTTTCTTTTTCCTCCTCTCTCTCCTTTATTTTTTTTCATTCTGTTCCTCTTCTTTCTCTATTCCTTTTCTTTTCCTTTTTTCTCCTCTATTCCATTCTCTTTTTCCTCTCCTCTCCTCTTTTCCATTCTGTTCCTTTTTCTCCTCCTCTATTTTTCCATTCTTTTCTTCGCCTCTCCTTTTCCTCTATTCCATTCTTTCCTCTCTCTCTCCTCTCCTCTTTTCCATTCTGTTCCTCTTTTTCTCCTCTTTCCCTTCTTTTTTTTTCATCTCTCATCTTTTCTCTGTTCCTCTTTTCTCCTCTTCTCTCCTCTTTTCCATTCTGTTCCTCTCCTCTCCTCTTTTCTCATTCTTTTCCTCTCCTCTCCTCTTTTCTTTCTGTTTTTCTTCTCTCTCCTCTATTCCTTCTTTCTTCCTCCTTTCCTCTTTCTTCTCTATTCTTTTTCTGTTTCCTCTCCTCTCCTCTCTCTCTATTCCATTCCTTTCTCTTCCTTTTTCCATTCTGTTCCTCTCCTCTTCTCTTTTCATTCTTTTCCTCTCCTCTCCTCTCTTTTCTTTCTGTTCCTTCTCTTCTCTATTCCATTCTCTTTTCCTCTCCTCTCTTCTTTCTCTGTTCCTCTCCTCTCCCTCTCTTTCTCCTTTTCTGAGATCCTCCCTCTCCTTGTTTCTCTTTTTCTTCTTCTTTCCTCTCTTCTCCTCTCTTCTCTTCCTCTCCTCTCCTTTTCCTTTCTGTTCCTCTCCTCTTTTATCCTCTATTCCTTTCGTTCTTTCTCTCCTCTCCTGTCTCCATTCTTTTTTCTCTTCTCCCTCTTCTGAAAGGTAATTCTGTTCCTCTTTTCTCCTGTGGTTATTTTTCTTCAAAGCCTCTCCTCTCCTTTTTTCCATTCTTTCATCTCCTCTCCTCGTTCTGTTCCTTCTGTGTTTTTTCAGTTCTGCCCCTTCCTCTAATCCATTCTGAGTCTGATGTCTCTACTGGAGGGTTCCATTTCTGTTGTCTTTCTCTCCTCTTGTCCAGCAGTTTTCCTCTGCTCTCCTACATTCTCTCTGTTTCCTTTCCTCAGGATCCTTTTACACATTCTGTTCCTCTCTTCTCCTCTCCGCATTCGTTCCTCTCCTCTTTCTATTCATTTCTGTTCCTCTCTCCTCTTCAAATATTATTCTGTAAATAAATTCCAAAATTCCATTTTTCTTCCTCTCCTATCCTCTATTCCATTATTTAGCTCTCCTCTGTTTTGTTCCATTTCTCTTCCTCAAGTCTCCTCATCCTCATATTCCAATTTTCATTCTCCTATTCCTCAATATAGAGATTCTGTTCCTCTCCTCTCCTAATTAAATACGTGTACAGAATAGAACACAGAAACACTTGAACATTGTTCCTCTCCTCTCATCAATTCATTCTGAAATTCTCTCCTCTTGAAATGCGATTTCTGTGCCTCTCCTAATCATCTATTCCATTCTGTTAACCTCTCCTCTATTTACATTCCTCTACACTTTTAGTCATTTCTGCAGAACTCCTCTTTCCAGAGCCACTTCATGGAGCAATTAGGGTCTTTCCTCTCTAGGGTTCATCTTCCAGATCCCCTGTTCCCTAGTCTCTCCGGGGGATTAGAACCAGCGACCTTTCGGTTACTGTCCACAAACGCTCTTAAACCACTAAGCTACCTGCACCCTGTTAAAGAGCTGGAGGTATTATGCAGTCTGACCAGCAGCAGCGGGTACAGTGGCGTCCGCAGGCGGTTCGTACGGGCGGGTTGACGGGTAACAGTGGCTTCCGCAGGCGGTTTCGTACGGGGCGGTTTATACGGGTACAGTGGCGTTCCGCAGGCGGTGCGTACGGGCGGGTATACGGGTACAGTGGCGTTCCGCAGGCGGTATGTACGGGCGGTTTTATACGGGTAACAGTGGCGTTCCGCATGCGGTGCGTACGGGGGGTTATACGGGTAGAGTGGGGTTCCGCAAAGTTCGTACGGGCGGTTATACGGGTAGAGTGGCGTTCCGCAGGCGGTTCGTAATGGCGGTTATACGGGTAGAGTGGCGTTCCGCAGGCGGTGCGTACGGGCGGGTAAACGGTAATTCATTTGCATTTTATTGCATGACATAAGTATTTGATCACCTACCAACCAGTAAGAATTCCGGCTCTCACAGACCTGTTAGTTTTTCTTTAAGCAGCCCTCCTGTCCTCTACTCATTACCTGTATTAACTGCACCTGTTTGAACTCGTTTCCTGTATAAAAGACAGCCTGTCCACACACTCAATCAACAGACTCCAACCTCTCCACAATGGCCAAGACCAGAGAGCTGTGTAAGACATCAGGGATAAATTGTAGACCTGCAGCAGGCTGTATGACGGTGGCAAGAATTATGACGTCAATCACCTCAGGTCTGGGGCTCCATGCTAGATCTCACCTGTGTGGGGCATCAATGATCATGAGGAAGGTGAGGGATCAGCCCAGAACTACACGGCAGGACCTGGTCAATGACCTGAAGAGAGCTGGGACCACAGTCTCAAAGAAAACCATTAGTAACACACTACGCCGTCATGGATTATAATCCTGCAGCGCACGCAAGTTCCCCCTGCTCAAGCCAGCGCATGTCCAGGCCTGTCTGAAGTTTAAATGACCATCTGGATGATCCAGAGGGAATGGGAGAAGGTCATGTGGTCTGATGAGACAAAAATATAGCTTTTTTCTCTAAACTCCACTCGCCGTGTTTGGAGGAAGAAGAAGGATGAGTACATCCCAAGAACACCATCCCAACCGCGAAGCATGGAGGTGGAAACATCATTCTTTGGGGATGCTTTTCTGCAAAGGGGGACAGGATGACTGCACCGTATTGAGGGGAGGATGGATGGGCCATGTATCGCGAGATCTTGGCCAACAACCTCCTCCCTCAGTAAGAGCATTGAAGATGGGTCATGGCTGGGTCTTCCAGCATGACAACGACCCGAAACACACAGCCATGGGCAACTAAGGAGTGGCTCCGTAAGAAGCATCTCAAGGTCCTGGAGTGGCCTAGCCAGTCTCCAGACCTGATGTGAATAGAACATCTTTGGAGGGAGCTAAAAGTCCGTATTGCCCAGCGACACTCCCCGAAACCTGAAGGATCTGGAGAAGGTCTGTATGGAGAGTGTGCCAAAATCCCTGCTGCAGTGTGTGCAAACCTGGTCAAGACCTACAGGAAACGTATGATCTCTGTAATTGCAAACAAAGGTTTCTGTACCAAAAATGAAGTTCTGCTTTTTTTGATGTATCAAATACTTATGTCATGCAATAAAATGCAAATTAATACTTAAAAATCATACAATGTGATTTTCTGGATTTTTCTATTTTAGATTCCGTCTAGTCACAGTTGAAGTGATTACCTATGATAAAACATTACAGACCTCTACATGCTTTTGTAAGTAGGTAAAACCTGCAAAAATCGGCAGTGCATCAAATACTTGTTCTCCCCACTGTATAAGTTGCGCTGGATCAGAGCGTCTGCTAAATGAGTAAAAATGGATTTTTGTTGCTCTAACAGAAAGCTAAACAGACTCTGAAGAAACACAGTGACGGCTGGGAGATGAGACCACTGCAGCCTCTCTAGGCGTTTCATTCCTCTCTGTTCCTTGTTTTATCCACATTAGCGCCAGTCAATAAGAGGGTCCGTCGAGACCAGATTGTTGTCTTCAACGTTTTGTGTTTCTGGAAAAAAACACAATTAATAACGTGAATATTGGATTGTGAAGAGCCCTGTCATCCCGTACGGGACCCTGAGGCATTTCATCAGAGCTCTCAGAGATGCTCCAGAGGAATGAAGCATTTTAATCTCTCAGACTGTCTGCAGAGCCAGATGTTATTGGGAAAATTAATAAATCAAGGTTTAAATGAAGGGTGTGTTAAATGGAGAAAAGTCCAAAGTAATAGGACTTTTAAAATGGTCAAGCATTCTGCTAGTCCGTGTGAATGGATTTATCTACTGTAACTAGTATGGATATGGTCAGCAGACTGCTAGTCGGTTGTTGAATGGATTTATCTACTGTAACTAGTATGGATATGGTCAGCAGACTGCTAGCCGTGTGAATGGATGTTATCTACTGTAACTAGTATGGATATGGTCAGCAGACTGCTAGTCATGTGAATGGATTTATCTACTGTAACTAGTATGGATATGGTCAGCAGACTGCTAGTCATGTGAATGGATTTATCTACTGTAACTAGTATGGATATGGTCAGCAGACTGCTAGTCATGTGAATGGATTTATCTACTGTAACTAGTATGGATATGGTCAGCAGGACTGCTAGTCATGTGAATGGATTTATCTACTGTAACTAGTATGGATAATGGTCAGCAGACTGCTAGCCGTGTGAATGGATTTATCTACTGTAACTAGTATGGATATGGTCAGCAGGGACTGCTAGTCATGTGAATGGATTT
>CM072220.1:84811425-84845425 GCA_036851935.1 Coregonus suidteri
CTTTTTTGTCTCAGTGATGGTGGACCTATAGAAGGAGACATACTAACACGTCTTTGTCTCAGTGATGGTGGACCTATAGTAGGAGACATCACTAACACGTCTTTGTCTCAGTGATGGTGGGACCTGTAATCATGTAATGACATAAGGGAAGCATATAAATATTATCTATAGAAGGAGACATCACTAACACGTCTTTGTCTCAGTGATGGTGGACCTATAGAAGGAGACATCACTAACACGTCTTTGTCTCAGTGATGGTGGACCTATAGAAGGAGACATCACTAACACGTCTTTGTCTCAGTGATGGTGGACCTACAGAAGGAGACACTAACACGTCTTTGTCTCAGTGATGGTAACCTATAGAAGGGGACTTCACTAACACGTCTTTGTCTCAGTGATGGTGGACCTATAGAAGGAGACAGCACTAACACGTCTTTGTCTCAGTGATGGTGGACCTATAGAAGGAGACATCACTAACACGTCTTTGTCTCAGTGATGGTGGACCTACAGAAGGAGACAGCACTAACACGTCTTTGTCTCAGTGATGGTGGACCTATAGAAGGAGACATCACTAACACGTCTTTGTCTCAGTGATGGTGGACCTATAGAAGGAGAGGGCACTAACACGTCTTTGTCCCAGTGATGGTGGACCTATAGAAGGAGACATCACTAACACGTCTTTGTCTCAGTGATGGTGGACCTATAGAGGAGACACATACATTTGAGATAAAGTATTGTTGTCTCAGTGATGGTTTCATAAAACTAGAACACTAACACGTCTTTGTCTCAGTGATGGTGGACCTATAGAAGGAGACGGGCACTAACACGTCTTTGTCTCAGTGATGGTGGACCTATAGAAGGAGACAGCACTAACACGTCTTTGTCTCAGTGATGGTGGACCTATAGAAGGGGACAGCACTAACACGTCTTTGTCTCAGTGATGGTGGACCTATAGAAGGGGAGGGCACTAACACGTCTTTGTCTCAGTGATGGTGGACCTATAGAAGGAGACATCACTAACACGTCTTTGTCTCAGTGATGGTGGACCTATAGAAGGAGACATCACTAACACGTCTTTGTCTCAGTGATGGTGGACCTATAGAAGGAGACAGCACTAACATCTTCTATGACATGTTCATTTAAAAAGGGTAATGATGCAGTCAAACAACAGTTTGAATAAAATGTTTATTTTGTACCCCTTCATATTTTTCTGTATACAAGAACGTGTAAGAATACCCAAATATGCAATCCATTTTAGTCCTTTAAAAAAAGCCTATCTTAATGCAGAGGCAGCTGCGTGCTCTGGGAATAACTTGAAGCTCCTCACATCTCCTTTTAAAAACGTAAAACCTTAAGTACCGTATTAAAACGCAGTACCTCCTTCACGTCTTCCTATTGGACAAGACGGCACATCATTTTGTGGAACATAAACAGTATTAATAGATAGATCGGGAAATAAAAGGAAAACCAACAACCATGATAATAGATCTCTTTTGGGACAGTTCTTTAAAAAAAAAGCAGAGCCAAACATTGATACTCTGCCATCCGACCAACACAGATGAAGAACTTTGTGTTTTGAGTCTGATGATAGTTAAACTGATGAATCCTAACAGACGGAGGAGAGAAGAGGTTACCCGCAGACGGAAACTAAAACAGAAGCCATACATTCAGACGGAGGAGAGAAGAGGTTCCCCGCAGACGGAAACTAAAACAGAAGCCATACATTCAGACGGAGGAGAGAAGAGGTTCCCCGCAGACGGAAACTAAAACAGAAGCCATGAATTCAGACGGAGGAGAGAAGAGGTTCCCCGCAGACGGAAACTAAAACAGAAGCCATAAAACCTAGAGTCGTAAGACTGAACATTTCAGACAGTCATAACCCTCTCCTGTACATCGCTGCCCTTCAGGCAACAGAAAAAAAATACAGTTTTGTCCCTCACACACACACCCAACCCCTATATATGAACGTTTTAAATTCCTACACATGACAATATGTGATGACGTATGTAAACCATCCAATGAGGAGCAGAAGTTGTATAAATTGGGGGAGGGACCTTCTTTCAGGAAGCAGACCATCATGTGTACATGTTGTGAGAGAAGACTCAGTACATCTCATTATGGTGCATGTTTAAATTGAGATAACTTGACATTAAAAAAATATGTACTTGTGTAGGAACCTCTAAAGAAGCACACTTGATAGGTTTTAAACATATCTTGTTTTTATTAATATTCAAAATGTGTACTTTTCTTTGTGCAGTTAGGCTACTGTTTTTGTTGTTGCCTCAGGGCAACGTCGTGCAGCTAGGTCACTTTTCAGGGCAATATCATGCTCAATGAAAGACATGTCAGTTGACGTAAAATGGGTGGCCTTGGTCAATGTTTTTTTGCCAACATATCCACGGACATTCACAGGCAATGGACACAGAGACATTCTATGGGTGAGAGGAGCCTCGTTGTTCAGCCAGGATCATCCCCTCTCATAGTGAGGACAGTGAGCTTGAAATGTAATTACATTTAAATTTAATTTTAATAATATATTTAATTTAATATGCCATTTAGCAGACGCTTTTTATCCAAAGCGACTTACAGTCATGCGTGCATACATTTTTGTGTATGGGTGGTCCCGGGGATCGAACCCACTACCCTGGCGTTACAAGCGCCGTGCTCTACCAGCTGAGCTACAGAGGACAGCTGAAGACAGCGACAGAGAGGAATCAGGTTTAAAATACTAGTTTATGACCAACTTGTATTTTCTTATGAAAAGAGTGCTTGTTTTCTACTATATTTTCTTATTAATAAATGTTCTGAAAATATCTGATTTTCTTTGGTGTTTTAATACCCTTATGGCACAGCGTTGTCCTGAGGCAACAAAAACTTTCTGTTTGTGGGGAGGTCAAAGTCTTTATTTGTATTGATACACTATCAGAAAGCCTAAATCTTCCCATAAATGAAAAAGCTAAATCTCTGACCACAACAACAGGATGCGGGGAGAGGAGAGGCTTCTGGGATAGAGGAGGACTGACGACCCACAAGCCTCCTGGTCTCTAGGGCTGGGTCCCAAATTACACTCTCTTCCCTTTGGGCTCGATTCAGACGCCATTTCAGAAGCAATTTGTAGATTTAAAAATACTCTGATCTTGTATATTATTAGGGTTCGGAAAGTATTTATGAATAATAAAAAAAAAAAAAACTGTTTTTGGAGAGCCTTTACGCATGAAATATATTGGTGAATAAAATAATACAGTGGTTTGATTCATCCTGAAAGTTGCCAGATTCAATTGTTCAAACCATGAAATATTGGAAGGTGAGAAAGCATGCTGTTATCATACTTAAGTTCAATATCAGAATACGCATTGGGAGAAAAGGGTCTAAAATGGAATTTCCCCCTCTGAAAGGTCTAAAGTAGTGTACTATATAGGGAATAGGGTGTCATAGGGCTCTTGTCTAAAGTAGTGTAATATATAGGGAATAGGGTGTCATAGGGCTCTGGTCTAAAGTAGTGTACTATATAGGGAATAGGGTGTCATAGGGCTCTGGTCTAAAGTAGTGCACTATAATAGGGAATAGGGTGTCATAGGGCTCTGGTCTAAAGTAGTGCACTATATAGGGAATAGGGTGTCATAGGGCTCTGGTCTAAAGTAGTGCACTATATAGGGAATAGGGTGTCATAGGGCTCTGGTCTAAAGTAGTGCACTATATAGGGAATAGGGTGTCATAGGGCTCTGGTCTAAAGTAGTGCACTATATAGGGAATAGGGTGTCATAGGGCTCTGGTCTAAAGTAGTGTACTATATAGGGAATAGGGTGTCATAGGGCTCTGGTCTAAAGTAGTGCACTATATAGGGAATAGGGTGTCATAGGGCTCTGGTCTAAAGTAGTGCACTATATAGGGAATAGGGTGTCATAGGGCTCTGGTCTAAAGTAGTGCACTATATAGGGAATAGGGTGTCATAGGGCTCTGGTCTAAAGTAGTGCACTATATAGGGAATAGGGCGTCATAGGGCTCTGGTCTAAAGTAGTGTACTATATAGGGAATAGTGTGTCATAGGGCTCTGGTCTAAAGTAGTGCACTATATAGGGAATAGGGTGTCATAGGGCTCTGGTCTAAAGTAGTGCACTATATAGGGAATAGGGTGTCATAGGGCTCTGGTCTAAAGTAGTGCACTATATAGGGAATAGGGTGTCATAGGGCTCTGGTCTAAAGTAGTGTTATAGGGAATAGGGTGTCATAGGGCTCTGGTCTAAAGTAGTGCACTATATAGGGAATAGGGTGTCATAGGGCTCTGGTCTAAAGTAGTGCACTATATAGGGAATAGGGTGTCATAGGGCTCTGGTCTAAAGTAGTGCACTATATAGGGAATAGGGTGTCATAGGGCTCTGGTCTAAAGTAGTGCACTATATAGGGAATAGGGTGTCATAGGGCTCTGGTCTAAAGTAGTGCACTATATAGGGAATAGGGTGTCATAGGGCTCTGGTCTAAAGTAGTGCACTATATAGGGAATAGGGTGTCATAGGGCTCTGGTCTAAAGTAGTGTACTATATAGGGAATAGGGTGTCATAGGGCTCTGGTCTAAAGTAGTGCACTATATAGGGAATAGGGTGTCATAGGGCTCTGGTCTAAAGTAGTGCACTATATAGGGAATAGGGTGTCATAGGGCTCTGGTCTAAAGTAGTGCACTATATAGGGAATAGGGTGTCATAGGGCTCTGGTCTAAAGTAGTGCACTATATAGGGAATAGGGTGTCATAGGGCTCTGGTCTAAAGTAGTGTACTATATAGGGAATAGGGTGTCATAGGGCTCTGGTCTAAAGTAGTGCACTATATAGGGAATAGGGTGTCATAGGGCTCTGGTCTAAAGTAGTGCACTATATAGGGAATAGGGTGTCATAGGGCTCTGGTCTAAAAGTAGTGCACTATATAGGAATAGGGTGTCATAGGGCTCTGGTCTAAAGTAGTGCACTATATAGGGAATAGGGTGTCATAGGGCTCTGGTCTAAAGTAGTGCACTATATAGGGAATAGGGTGCCATAGGGCTCTGGTCTAAAGTAGTGCACTATATAGGGAATAGGGTGTCATAGGGCTCTGGTCTAAAGTAGTGCACTATATAGAATAGGGAATAGGGCGTCATAGTGTCTAAAATCAAATTTAACGTAGGTCTAAAGTAGTGCACTATATAGGGAATAGGGCGTCATAGGGCTCTGGTCTAAAGTAGTGCACTATATAGGGAATAGGGTGTCATAGGGCTCTGGTCTAAAGTAGTGCACTATATAGGGAATAGGGTGTCATAGGGCTCTGGTCTAAAGTAGTGCACTATATAGGGAATAGGGGTGTCATAGGGCTCTGGTCTAAAGTAGTGCACTATATAGGGAATAGGGCGTCATAGGGCTCTGGTCTAAAGTAGTGCACTATATAGGGAATAGGGTGTCATAGGGCTCTGGTCTAAAGTAGTGCACTATATAGGGAATAGGGTGTCATAGGGCTCTGGTCTAAAGTAGTGCACTATATAGGGAATAGGGTGTCATAGGGCTCTGGTCTAAAGTAGTGCACTATATAGGGAATAGGGTGTCATAGGGCTCTGGTCTAAAGTAGTGCACTATATAGGGAATAGGGTGTCATAGGGCTCTGGTCTAAAGTAGTGCACTATATAGGGAATAGGGTGTCATAGGGCTCTGGTCTAAAGTAGTGCACTATATAGGGAATAGGGTGCCATAGGGCTCTGGTCTAAAGTAGTGCACTATATAGGGAATAGGGTGTCATAGGGCTCTGGTCTAAAGTAGTGCACTATATAGGGAATAGGGTGTCATAGGGCTCTGGTCTAAAGTAGTGCACTATATAGGGAATAGGGTGTCATAGGGCTCTGGTCTAAAGTAGTGCACTATATAGGGAATAGGGTGTCATAGGGCTCTGGTCTAAAGTAGTGCACTATATAGGGAATAGGGTGCCATAGGGCTCTGGTCTAAAGTAGTGCACTATATAGGGAATAGGGTGTCATAGGGCTCTGGTCTAAAGTAGTGCACTATATAGGGAATAGGGTGTCATAGGGCTCTGGTCTAAAGTAGTGCACTATATAGGGAATAGGGGTGTCATAGGGCTCTGGTCTAAAGTAGTGCACTATATAGGGAATAGGGTGTCATAGGGCTCTGGTCTAAAGTAGTGCACTATATAGGGAATAGGGTGTCATATGGCTCTGGTCTAAAGTAGTGCACTATATAGGGAATAGGGTGTCATAGGGCTCTGGTCTAAAGTAGTGTACTATATAGGGAATAGGGTGCCATTTGGGACACATCCCTGGTGTCTATCTGAGAGCTCCCCCCCCTCCTCCCCCTCCCTCCCTCCCCCCCCCCCTCCCCCTCCCCCCCCCCTCACCACTCTCCTACTAAGTTGAAGAGCATTAAATCACTTCTATAAATGAAAAAGTTCCATCCCTTAATATGGTTTAAATCACAGTGCTGTTAATACATTCTCGTTGCCCTGTGACCAATAAAAGGATGGTTGTGTAAACAGCTCCATGTACTCCCGGTGATTCTGGAAACATTTCCAGGGATATCGATGGGGTGAAATGAACTCTGATCTCTCTTTAACTAGCTTATCTAGCTTAGCATCACTCTGTCCCGTAAAAGAAACATCACGACAACAATCAAAACCAGGCAGCGTGATATAATATATTATGAATCATTCATGTTAGATATATCGATCACATTTATGTTTTTTTTATTTTTATTGATCATTTAACTCATTTCTGTTTGGCTGACAGAATGTGTACCGTTGAATTAGCAACACCGTGGCCTCTGACGGCGCACTGAGAGGTTTCAATAAGCATGAGTTATAATATTAATGAATATGTTATCTGATTGTACTGGAAATGGCTTTTGGAGAGAGCTGGAATATTTAGTCAAGTATAGGGATCATATAGCGTACGTCTTTAATATATACCTGGCATGTGGTCCTCTGTAGCTCAGCTGGTAGAGCATGGCGCTTGTAACGCCAAGGTAGTGAGTTCGATCCCCGGGACCACCCATACACAAAAAATAATATATATTCCGTTTTGTATGCACGCATGACTGTAAGTCGCTTTGGATAAAAAGCGTCTGCTAAATGGCATATTAAATTAAATATATTATATATTAGCTACTGAATCTCAGACTTTATAATTCCGTTATTAGCTCCTGAATCTCAGACTTTATAATTCCGTTATTAGCTGCTGAATCTCAGACTTTATAATTCCGTTATTAGCTGCGAATCGTTGAGTTTTCTCATTTTCTCTCCTCAGTAGGAATCTTCACCATTATACTGTATATGATTATTTTCCACGTTGGTAAACATAAATTCATGCTTTAATTTAAAGGAACAGAATGTATTATAAACCCATTTTTCTCTCTCTATGGTGAAAAAAAAGATAACGTTTCCCTGCCATTTTTTTTTTCCCTCAACAGCTGGAGCCAAACAAATGTAAAAAAAAATAATAATAATGTCTCATCATAAAACATGGGTAGTTCATTAAACTTTATCAAGTGTGCAATTAACTGAGAGGAGCGTGACCACGGGAGAGGCTTTACAGTGTCCCAAATGACACCACATTCCATATTCAGCGAACTACTTGTGACCAGGGCTCGTAGTAGTGCACTATGTAGGAAATAGGGTGTCATTTGGGATGCTGGTCCCCCCGCTCTGTTCTGGAACCGAAACAACATCAATGAACTCCATAGCAAAAGGAAATATCTCAGACTGGGTGATGAAATGCGTCGTATAGCTTTAGTGAGTGGAAAACAATAGTCTTTCTGTATCTCTGACCTTGTCATGCTGACTCCAAATGATACTGACGCAGTGGAACATTCATTCTCTGTTCCTTTCTCTGTTGTGGGAGGATGTATGGGATACTGACAGAACTTTCTCTCTCTGTTGTGGGAGGATGTATGGGACACGGACAGAACTTTCTCTCTCTGTTGTGGGAGGATGTATGGGATACTGACAGAACTTTCTCTCTCTGTTGTGGGAGGATGTATGGGACACTGACAGAACTTTCTCTCTCTGTTGTGGGAGGATGTATGGGACACTGGACAGAACTTTCTCTCTCTGTTGTGGGAGGATGTATGGGACACGGACAGAACTTTCTCTCTCTGGTGGGACAGACAGAACTTTCTCTCTCTCTGTTGTGGGAGGATGTATGGGACACGGACAGAACTTTCTCTCTCTGTTGTGGGAGGATGTATGGGACACGGACAGAACTTTCTCTCTCTGTTGTGGGAGGATGTATGGGACACGGACAGAACTTTCTCTCTCTGTTGTGGGAGGATGTATGGGACACGGACAGAACTTTCTCTCTCTGTTGTGGGAGGATGTATGGGACACTGACAGAACTTTCTCTCTCTCTGTTGTGGGAGGATGTATGGGACACGGACAGAACTTTCTCTCTCTGTTGTGGGAGGATGTATGGGACACGGACAGAACTTTCTCAGGCTTCTCTCCTTCTATTATGTTCTGTACATTTGGTAGGTTTCATAATTCTGCCGTATAAAAGAAAGGAAAAATAGAATCTCATGTATTTTTTTAATTCATCATCATCGTTTTTAAAGAACATCTCGTTCTGTCTCTCCAGGAGAGAAAGGAGCACGTTGTTGTTCAGTCAGAGTTAAGGAGAGAAGCGGGTTGGGTTGGTTTGGAGACAAGAGAAAAGGTCAGAAGTTTGGCTGCTCCACTGACGGGTAGGTTCTGTTCTGGAAGTCACCAAGCAGAGCAGAGAAGAGCAGAACAGAGCAGAGAGAACTTGGGGACAAAAGCAGGATGCAGCACTGCAACACTCACACAACACTCCTCAGTCTACTACGGTTTACTACTGAGACCGTATCTCTTCATGTTTGGGGGGTTCCAAAGTCCTGTTCCGGTTCCCTTTAGAGAACACTAACAGTCAGCATGACAACCAAGCTGTCTGTCTGTCTGATTATGCCCTGGCGTCCTCTCTCCCGGCCAGGACTGGCTATTCATAGAGACGGCCAGGGGGCGCTGCCTGCCGTACAGAGGGCGCTCGTCACTCCTGAGGGTCAGGGAGAGCAGCGTCAGTAGAGACGGTCCGGAGGGATGTTTTGGGGCGCTGCCTGCCGTAGCAGAGGCGCGCTCGTCACTCCTGTCTGCTCCCACCACGGGGGCCTCTGAACCCACACAACACACCAACTCACACACACACACAGTGCATCCCTCACACACACAGCCGCTGCCACACACGCTGCACCGCTGCCCACACGTCACACACAGACAGGGGAAACACACACGCCACACACACACACACACACACACACACACACACACACACACACACACACACACACACACACACACACAGCACAATGAGTGAGGTTCGAGACGGCACTCAAAGCACAGAGAGTGACTGTCTGCCATGACAGTTCTCAGAGCTATATCAACTGACAGTGTTATTCAAATCCCTAAGGATGTCTGTCTCGCTTTGCAGGGTTGATGTTTATTGGGATGAATCTTGTCCTGGAGGCAGAGCTGAGCGATTTCCACTAGATGGGCCAACGGCAAAGTCAAAATTGGCTATATATCATTAAAGAATCATGAAAACAGAAATGTGCTTTTTGGTCTTGAAGAGGCAGTGCAGTCTGAAAACGTGATTTCCTGCTAGTTTCCACACTATGAGGTCGAAATAACACTGGAAATTGTTAAATTACGATAATACCCTTTTAGTGTAAGAATTTCAGCCTGTTCAGGTGGGATTTAGTTTTTTTACCCACAGCATGATATCACAATCTGATCTGATTATTCTGACCAATGACCAATCATCTTTTATTTGCATATGTATCCTCTAACTTTGAAGGGGTAAGCAGGTTTATAATAAAATATATATTTTAAAAACAAAAGTACATGTAGTTCTTGGGCTGGAAAATGGTCTTCAACAGAGGCTGGCACATCCAGATCACATCCAACTCCGGTGGGCTGCACATAGTTCAAGCCTACAACAGTGTCCTGAAAGTCAGTCAAGAGCCACTCTCCACCCTCAGCTCCACTCTCCACCCTCAGCTCCACTCTCCACCCTCAGCTCCACTCTCCACCCTCAGCTCCACTCTCCACCCTCAGCTCTCCACCACCCTCTCCACTCCCCCTCAGCTCCACTCTCCACCCTCAGCTCCACTCTCCACCCTCAGCTCCACTCTCCACCCTCAGCTCCACTCTCCACCCTCAGCTCCACTCTCCACCCTCAGCTCCACTCTCCACCCTCAGCTCCACTCTCCACACCCTCAGCTCCACACTCTCCACTCTCCCCTCAGCTCCACTCTCCACCCTCCACTCTCCACCCTCAGCTCCACTCTCCACCCTCAGCTCCACTCTCTCCACCCTCAGCTCCACTCTCCACCCTCAGCTCCACTCTCCACCCTCAGCTCCACTCTCTCCACCCTCAGCTCCACTCTCCACCCTCAGCTCCACTCTCCACCTCAGCTCCACTCTCTCCACCCTCAGCTCCACTCTCCCACCCTCAGCTCCACTCTCCACCCTCAGCTCCACTCTCCACCCTCAGCTCCACTCTCCACCCTCAGCTCCACTCTCCACCCTCACCCACTCTCTCCACCTCTCAGCTCCACTCTCACCCTCAGCTCCACTCCACCCTCAGCTCCACTCTCCACCCTCAGCTCCACTCTCCACCCTCAGCTCCACTCTCCACCCTCAGCTCCACTCTCCACCCTCAGCTCCACCCTCAGCTCCACTCTCCACCCTCAGCTCCACTCTCCCACCTCAGCTCCACTCTCTCCACCCTCAGCTCCACTCCACCTCAGCTCCACTCTCCACCCTCAGCTCCACTCTCCACCCTCAGCTCCACTCTCCACCCTCAGCTCCACTCTCCAGCTCCACTCCACTCTCCACCCTCAGCTCCACTCTCCACCCTCAGCTCCACTCTCCACCCTCAGCTCCACTCTCCACCCTCAGCACTCTACTCTGGCATGCTGTTCTCAGCTCCTCTGAGGCCCTGAAGCAGACTTGAGTAGGGGGAATCAGTGGTCACGTCCAGATTTCACTAGGGAGCCAGAGGCTCATCGCAGGGCTAGATTTCACTAGGGAGCCAGAGGTATTGGGATAGTCCACCTTGGAGTGGGAGATCTAATCAGAACTACAACAAGCCTCTGTGATGTCCAAGCCTGTCCTCTGTGATGTCCAAGCCTGTCCTCTGGGATGTCCAAGCCTGTCCTCTGTGATGTCCAAGCCTGTCCTCTGTGATGTCCAAGCCTGTCCTCCTGTGATGTCTGTCCTCTGGGATGTCCAAGCCTGTCCTCTGGGATGTCCAAGCCTGTCCTCTGGATGTCCAATGCTGTGATGTCCAAGCCTGTCCTCTGTGATGTCCAAGCCTGTCCTCTGTGATGTCCAAGCCTGTCCTCTGTGATGTCCAAGCCTGTCCTCTGTGATGTCCAAGCCTGTCCTCTGTGATGTCCAAGCCTGTCCTCTGTGATGTCCAAGCCTGTCCTCTGTGATGTCCAAGCCTGTCCTCTGTGATGTCCAAGCCTGTCCTCTGGGATGTCCAAGCCTGTCCTCTGGGATGTCCAAGCCTGTCCTCTGTGATGTCCAAGCCTGTCCTCTGTGATGTCCAAGCCTGTCCTCTGTGATGTCCAAGCCTGTCCTCTGTGATGTCCAAGCCTGTCCTCTGTGATGTCCAAGCCTGTCCTCTGTGATGTCCAAGCCTGTCCTATCTCCAGTTTAAATAAAAGCTAGCTAGCTAGCCTCTGGGCTGTCTGGACAAAATGAACTGACTGCCGGTCTTATGACACCGTGGAATCAATCAATAAATAATAAAAACTTCCTAAGCTAACAAAATTACAAGTTGATAAAAAATAAATAAAAAAATGCTATAAAACAAAAACAATAAAATATTCATAAATGTACAGGAGCTCTCTGCCTAGGAAACATCAATGGCGCCATGGCGACCACATGGCTCTATAGTCTAGCCAATCACAGGGTGACAGAGGAAAGGAGATCTGATTTCCCTGACGTGGACAGGGGTGACACGTCTGGTGGCACCTCAGCAGGCTGACTGGTCTAGACTGGCCGTGATGCTGCCTGATACCATGCTGAGATTAATGGAGCTGATCTCTGGGGCTACTGAACTACTGAGATGGGATCCTGTCTCAGACAGACAGTCTGCTATGGAGGGAGACTGGTAGAAACTGAACTACTGAGATGTGATCCTGTCTCAGACAGACTGAGTCTGCTATGGAGGGAGACTGGTAGAAACTGAACTACTGAGATGTGATCCTGTCTCAGACAGACTGAGTCTGCTATGGAGGGAGACTGGTAGAAACTGAACTACTGAGATGTGATCCTGTCTCAGACAGACAGTCTGCTATGGAGGGAGACTGGTAGAAACTGAACTACTGGACTGTGTCCTGTCTCAGACAGACTGAGTCTGCTATGGAGGGAGACTGGTAGAAACTGAACTACTGAGATGTGATCCTGTCTCAGACAGACTGAGTCTGCTATGGAGATCTCTCTGAAGCCATCCCGTGACATGATCTCTCTGAAGCCATCCCGTGACATGATCTCTCTGAAGCCATCCCGTGACATGATCTCTCTGAACCATCCCGTGACATGATCTCTCTGAAGCCATCCCGTGACATGATCTCTCTGAACCATCCCGTGACATGATCTCTCTGAAATGTGATCCCTGACATGATCTCTCTGAACCATCCCGTGACATGATCTCTCTGAAGCCATCCCGTGACTTGATCTCTCTGAACCATCCTGTGACATTGTTTCTCTGAAGAAAGGTATCCCATACATGTCTGACCAGAAGCTCTCCATACACACACTCTTTCCACCCAACACTCCACGGACATACAGGATTGAAATGAACGGTTCCAGCTCATCAACAGACAGATCCCAGGCAGTGGCTCCTTCCTCCCTGTGAGCCTCAGCCACAGTGCAGTCCCTGATCCCAGGCAGTGGGATCCTAATACCTTTACCAAAGCTGGTGTTAGATCCTAATATCTTTACCAAAGCTGGTGTTAGATCCTAATACCTTTACCAAAGCTGGTGATAGATCCTAATACCTGTACCAAAGCTGGTGAGTGTGTTGCTGCTGTTGTTTTATGCTTGAGATGTAAGGCTTGCTCTCTTAGTGATGACATTTTGTTCTGATAATCCGGTCCGTAGTATTGTCACCAGCTTGTTCTATCCAAACGGTGCCGTCCCGTCCTGGCGGGCGGCACCTGCTCAGCGCGCACCCTTCTGTCTATTTTTTTTGGCGCTTTAGGCCTCAGAGGTTGTCGGTTCAGGCTGAGGCTCAGTATTGGAAGAATAATCATCATTTCCATTCAGATCTTGCAGCAGCGCCAAAAAGGCCAAGTGCATCCATTCGTCTTGGTCTTCACGCCATTGTAAATAACACACTCTCTCACCGTGTACCCCGCAGTAGGCCAGAGTAGACTGATGAGACTGCTTTGATTTGGTGGACTGATATAGGGTACATACCATTTAGAGATTATAATTAGAATATACCAATACAATATAATGGCCCTGTTCTTCATTCACAATTGGCGATTACATAATTATGCATCGTTCGCTTCCCCCCCCGTCGCTCATCGACTGACCCCGTTCTCCCCATCAAACTGTATTTATTTCATCTGTTATACGTGTGTAATTAGTTTCGGTATAGTATAGGTTCAGTTTCGAGGCAATTATCGGGGGGTGATTATCAACTGGGCATGGCACCTTCCACTATCGGGAGAAGGGGCGGAGCAGGATCTACTGTCGGGAGGGGCAACGAGGGAAAACCACTCAAAAAATGACACGCCCTCCTAAAACGGGTCATAACTCCAGTTCTGTTTGTGATATTAAGATTCTAACACCGGCAGTGTGTTATATAGACTGATTTAGATTCTAACACCGGCAGTGTGTTGTATAGACTGATTTAGATTCTAACACCGGCAGTGTGTTATATAGATTGATTTAGATTCTAACACCGGCAGTGTGTTTATATAGACTGATTTAGATTCTAACACCGGCAGTGTGTTATATAGACTGATTTAGATTCTAACACCGGCAGGGTGTTATATAGACTGATTTAGATTCTAACACCGGCAGTGTTTTATATAGACTGATTTAGATTCTAACACCGGCAGTGTGTTATATAGACTGATTTAGATTCTAACACCGGCAGTGTGTTATATAGACTGATTTAGATTCTAACACCGGCAGTGTGTTATATAGACTGATTTAGATTCTAACACCGGCAGTGTGTTATATAGACTGATTTAGATTCTAACACCGGCAGTGTGTTATATAGACTGATTTAGATTCTAACACCGGCAGTGTGTTGTATAGACTGATTTAGATTCTAACACCGGCAGTGTGTTTTATATAGACTGATTTAGATTCTAACACCGGCAGTGTGTTATATAGACTGATTTAGATTCTAACACCGGCAGTGTGTTGTATAGACTGATTTAGATTCTAAGTCACCGGCAGTGTGTTATATAGACTGATTTAGATTCTAAACACCGGCAGTGTTACCATAGACTGATTTAGATTCTAACACCGGCAGTGTGTTATTAGATGATTTAGATTCTAACACAAAGCTGGTGTTTATATGACTGATTTAGATTCTAACCACCATGGCTGGTGTTGAATATCTGATTTAGATTCTACCAAAGCAGTGTGTTATATAGACTGATTAGATTCTAAACACCGGCAGTGTGTTCCATACGACTTGTTTAGATCCTAACACGGGGTTGGTGTTATATAGATCTGATGATAGATTCTAACACCGGCAGTGTGTTATATAGACTGATTAGAATCCTAACACCGGCAGTGTGTTATATATCCTTAGAGTCCAAACCACCGGCAGTGTGTTATTCCTGATTTAGATTCCAAACCACCAGTGTGTTTAGATGATTTAGATTCTTACACGTGCAGGTGTTATATAGACTGATAATCTACACCGCCGGCAGTGTGTTATATAGACTGATTTAGATCCAAAGCCGGCAGTGTGTTTATAGACTGATTTAGATTCTAACACTAGTGTGTATATAGACTGATTTAGATTCAACACACCGCAGTGTGTTATATAGAACTGATTTAGATTCTAACACCGGCAGTGTGTTATATAGACTGATTTAGAATCTAACACCGCAGTGAGTTGCTGTGTTATATAGACTGATTTAGATTCTAACACACCGGCAGTGTGTTGTATAGACTGATTTAGATTCTAACACCGCCAGTGTGTTATATAGACTGATTTAGATTCTCTGGTCACCGGCAGTGGTTGTATAGACTGATTTAGATTCTAACACCGGCAGTGTGTTATATAGACTGATTTTAGATTCTAACACGGCAGTGTGTTATATAGACCCCTTTAGATTCTAACACCGGCAGTGTGTTATATAGACTGATTTAGATTCTAACACCGGCCACCCTATATAGACCCTTTAGATTCTAACAAAGGGCAGTGTGTGTTGAATAGACTGATTTAGATTCTGGTCACCGGGCAAGTGTGTTTATATAGACTGATTTAGATTCTAACACCGGCTGTGTGTTATAAAGGGATTTAGATTCTACACCGGCAGTGTGTCAAATATAGACTGATTTAGATAGACCCCTAAGGGCACCGGCAGGCCATATATAGACCCCTAAGGCTTAGATAACACCGGCAGTGTGTTATATAGACTGATTTAGAGTCAACACCGGCAGTGTGTTATATAGACTGATTTAGATTCTAAAACACCAGCAGTGTGTTATATAGACTGATTTAGTTCAACACCGGCAGTGTGTATATAGACTGATTTAGAATCTAACACCGGCAGTGTGTTATATAGACTGATTTAGAGTCCACCCTCCGGCAGTGTGTTATATAGACTGATTTAGATTCAAAGGGCAGTGTGTTATATAGACTGATTTAGATTCTAACACCGGGCAGTGTGTTTATATAGACTGATTTAGATTCTCAACAGGCAGTGTGTTATATAGACTGATTTAGAATCTAACACCGGCAGTGTGTGTTATATAGACTGATTAGAGTCTAACACCGGCAGTGTGTTATATAGACTGATTTAGATTCTAACACCCCTAAGGCGTGTGTTATATAGACTGATTTAGATTCTAACAAGAACGGAGGGTGTTTAAAAAGGACAGTAATACGTAGAAAATTCATGAGCAACAACTGACTGCTTTAGCGGTTTAAGTGTTAGTACTATAGAGAGAGGGGCTGTGGAACGGAGATACGGAGGATTACCTGAGCCAACACCATAGACCCCTAAGGGCTTGATCAATTCTAACACCCAGTATGTGGGTTCCCATATATTTAGATCCAACACCACCGTGTATAGTTCCCATATCTTGATCCCAACACCACCATGGTTGGGTTCCCATATCTTGATCCAACACCACCGTGGTTGGGTTCCCATATCTTGATCCAACACCACCATGGTTGGGTTCCCATATCTTGATCCAACACCACCGTGGTTGGGCCACCCTATATATCTTGATCCAACACCACTATGTGTTGGGTTTTCCATATAGATCCCAACACCACCGTGGTTGGGTTTTCCATATCTTGATCCAACACCACCGTGGTTGGGTTTTCCATATCTTGATCCAACACCACCATGGTTGGGTTTCCCATATCTTGATCCAACACCACCGTGGTTGGGTTTTCCATATCTTGATCCAACACCACCGTGGTTGGGTTTTCCATATCTTGATCCAACACCACCGTGGTTGGGTTTCCCATATCTTGATCCAACACCACCATGGTTGGGTTCCCCATATATTGATCCCTAACCACCGTGGTTGGGTTCCCCATAAGGGCTGATCCAAACACACCATGGTATATAGACCCCATATCTTGATCCAACAACCGTGGTTGGGTTCCCATATATTTGATCCAACACCACCATGGTTGGGTTCCCATATCTTGATCCAACACCACCGTGGTCAAAGGGCCACCCTCTATAGATCCCTAACCACCGGGTTGGGTTTTCAAAGGGCCACCCTATATAGACCCCTAAGGGCTTGGTCATATCTTGATCCAACATAGACCCCTATTGGGGCTTTTCCATAAGGGCCACCCTCTATAAAGGGCCACCCTCTGGTCAAAGGGCCCCCTATATAGACCCCTAAGGGCTCTGGTCAAAGGGCCACCCTATATAGATCCCTAAGGGCTCTGGTCAAAGGGCCACCCTCTTGATAGACCCCTAAGGGCTCTGGTCAAAGGGCCAATCTTATAGATCCAACACCACCGTGGGGCACCCCCCTAAGTTGGGTTTTCCATATCTAGATCCAACACCTCTGTGGTTGGGCCACCCATATCTTGATCCCCTACACCCTCTGGTCAAAGGGCCACCCTATATAGACCCCTAAGGGCTCTGGTCAAAGGGCCACCCTCTTGAGACCCCTAAGGGCTCTGGTCAAAGGGCCACCCTCCATAGACCCCTAAGGGCTCTGGTCAAAGGGCCACCCTCTATAGACCCCTAAGGGCACCACCGGTCAAAGGGCCACCCTCTATAGACCCCTAAGGGCTCTGTGTCAAAGGGCCACCCTATCTATCCAACACCCCTAAGGGCTCTTTCCAAAGGGCCACCAACTATAGACCCCTAAGGGGTTTTCTCAAAGGGCCACCCTATATAGACCCCTAAGGGCTTGGTCAAAGGGATCCACCCTATATAGACCCCTAAGGGCTCTTGGTCAAAGGGCCACCCTCTATAGCACCCTAAGGGCTCTGTCAAAGGGCTCACCCTACGTATAGACCCCTAAGGGCCTGTATAACAAAGGGCCACCCAGTATAGACCCCTAAGGGCTCTTTCTCAAAGGGCCACCCTATATAGACCCCTAAGGGCTCTGGTCAAAGGGCCACCCTATATATAGACCCCTAAGGGCTCTGGTCAAAGGGCCACCCTCTATAGACCCCTAAGGGCTCTGGTCAAAGGGCCACCCTCTATAGACCCCTAAGGGCTCTGGTCAAAGGGCCACCCTCTATAGACCCCTAAGGGCTGCTTCTCAAAGGGCCACCCCTCTATAGACCCCTAAGGGCTGCTTCTCAAAGGGCCACCCTATATAGACCCCTAAGGGCTCTGGTCAAAGGGCCACCCTCTATAGACCCCTAAGGGCTGCTTCTCAAAGGGCCACCCTCTATAGACCCCTAAGGGCTCTGGTCAAAGGGCCACCCTATATAGACCCCTAAGGGCTGCTTCTCAAAGGGCCACCCTCTATAGACCCTAAGGGCTCTGGTCAAAGGGCCACCCTCTATAGACCCCTAAGGGCTCTGGTCAAAGGGCCACCCTATATAGACCCCTAAGGGCTGCTTCTCAAAGGGCCACCCTATATAGACCCCTAAGGGCTGCTTCTCAAAGGGCCACCCTATATAGACCCCTAAGGGCTCTGGTCAAAGGGCCACCCTATATAGACCCCTAAGGGCTCTGGTCAAAGGGCCACCCTCTATAGACCCCTAAAGGCTCTGGTCAAAGGGCCACCCTATATAGACCCCTAAGGGCTGCTTCTCAAAGGGCCACCCTATATAGACCCCTAAGGGCTCTGGTCAAAGGGCCACCCTATATAGACCCCTAAGGGCTCTGGTCAAAGGGCCACCCTATATAGACCCCTAAGGGCTGCTTCTCAAAGGGCCACCCTCTATAGACCCCTAAGGGCTGCTTCTCAAAGGGCCACCCTATATAGACCCCTAAGGGCTCTGGTCAAAGGGCCACCCTATATAGACCCCTAAGGGCTGCTTCTCAAAGGGCCACCCTCTATAGACCCCTAAGGGCTCTGGTCAAAGGGCCACCCTATATAGACCCCTAAGGGCTCTGGTCAAAGGGCCACCCTATATAGACCCCTAAGGGCTCTTGTCAAAGGGCCACCCTCTATAGACCCCTAAGGGCTGCTTCTCAAAGGGCCACCCTATATATAGACCCCTAAGGGCTGCTTCTCAAAGGGCCACCCTCTATAGACCCCTAAGGGCTGCTTCTCAAAGGGCCACCCTATATAGACCCCTAAGGGCTCTGGTCAAAGGGCCACCCTCTATAGACCCCTAAGGGCTCTGGTCAAAGGGCCACCCTATATAGACCCCTAAGGGCTGCTTCTCAAAGGGCCACCCTATATAGACCCCTAAGGGCTGCTGGTCAAAGGGCCACCCTCTATAGACCCCTAAGGGCTCTGGTCAAAGGGCCACCCTATATAGACCCCTAAGGGCTCTGGTCAAAGGGCCACCCTATATAGACCCCTAAGGGCTCTGGTCAAAGGGGCCACCCTATATAGACCCCTAAGGGCTCTGGTCAAAGGGCCACCCTATATAGACCCCTAAGGGCTCTGGTCAAAGGGCCACCCTATATAGACCCCTAGGGCTGCTGGTCAAAGGGCCACCCTATATAGACCCCTAAGGGCTCTGGTCAAAGGGCCACCCTATATAGACCCCTAAGGGCTCTGGTCAAAGGGCCACCCTCTATAGACCCCTAAGGGCTCTGGTCAAAGGGCCACCCTATATAGACCCCTAAGGGCTCTGGTCAAAGGGCCACCCTATATAGACCCCTAAGGGCTCTGGTCAAAGGGCCACCCTCTATAGACCCCTAAGGGCTCTGGTCAAAGGGCCACCCTATATAGACCCCTAAGGGCTCTGGTCAAAGGGCCACCCTCTATAGACCCCTAAGGGCTCTGGTCAAAGGGCCACCCTCTATAGACCCCTAAGGGCTCTGGTCAAAGGGCCACCCTCTATAGACCCCTAAGGGCTGCTTCTCAAAGGGCCACCCTCTATAGACCCCTAAGGGCTCTGGTCAAAGGGCCACCCTATATAGGACCCTAAGGGCTCTGGTCAAAGGGCCACCCTCTATAGACCCCTAAGGGCTCTGGTCAAAGGGCCACCCTCTATAGACCCCTAAGGGCTAAAGAGGTCAAAGGGCCACCCTATATAGACCCCTAAGGGCTCTGGTCAAAGGGCCACCCTATATAGACCCCTAAGGGCTGCTTCTCAAAGGGCCACCCTATATAGACCCCTAAGGGCTCTGGTCTAAAGTAGTGCACTGTATAGAGAATCGGGTGTCATTTGGGACACAATGCAGCTGACTTACTGGAGTCCTGAAAGTAGATGTCGTTTCCATTGTAGGCGTTCTTCAGCTTGTTGGTCATGACTCTGAGTGTCATGATCTGTTGGCGAATCAGAGTGTCTGGTCTAGTGATGTCCACTTCTACCTCTGGGTTGTTCAGCTGGTTGGTGAGGCCGTCCTAAAAGTAGGTTAGCACCTCAGGGAAAATACCTGGGAGAGGGAGGATAACAACTGTGTCAACAACAACAACAACAACAGGTGTTCAGAAACATCTCTGAGGAATACAGAAGAAACATATTAAAAGACTGAATCAGATTTCATTAGCAGGAAGCTGCTCAAAGGGCTGTATCGTGTGGAGCGTTCTCCGGCACTCAGAGAGCAGCTGTCAGCGGTCATAAAGAGGTTCTCCAGCACTCAGAGAGCAGCACTCATAATGAGCAGCACTCAGAGAGCAGCTGTCAGCGTCATAAAGAGCAGAGAGGGCTCTCAGGTCATAAAGAGAGCAGCCTGTAGAGACTCATGTCAGGGCTGCATAATTCTCCAGCACCAGAGAGACGGACCCGGTCATAAAGAGTGTTAATGCTGAAAGCTGTCAGCGGTCATAAAGAGAAGAAGGTTCTCCAGCACTCAGAGAGCAGCTGTCAGTGGTCATAAAGAGGTTCTCCAGCACTCAGAGAGCAGCTGTCAGCGGTCATAAAGAGGTTCTCCAGCACTCAGAGAGCAGCTGTCAGCGGTCATAAAGAGAAGGTTCTCCAGCACTCAGAGGGCCAGCTGTCAGACCCCTGGCCTCTGGTCAAAGTGACTGTCATAGAGGTCCTAAGGGCTCAGCACTCAGAGAGCAGGCTCTGGTCAGCAGGTGCCAGAAGATAAAGCATAACCCCTAAGGGTTCTCACATAAAAGCTGGGCCACCTTGGCTGCATAATGACTGTTCCAGCAATGCTGAACATCCTCACCTGACTCTGTCTGTTCCAGCACTGTCTTCATCACAGATCTGTCATCTGGCACACAGATCTCATCTGGCAGGTTGGACCAGAACTTTTTAGACTGCTTCAGCTTCTCCTTAATATCTACCACCTGCAGGAGAGGAGAGAAGGAAGAGATTGACATGGGATAGGGTTTCAACATTTTGGTAACTTTTCACCAAATTCCCATGTTTTCCTAGAAATCCCGGTTGAAACATTCTGAGAATCAGGAGGAATTAAGCAGGAAATCCGGTATCCTCCTCCAACCAGAGGGGTGTACTACGATTGAAGCTGGATCTACTCAGGGTTTTCTAAAGCTAGCCAGCTTCAGTTAGCTTCACATTGATCTCCTCAGGGTTTTCTAAAGCTAGCCAGCTTCAGTTAGCTTCACATTGATCTCCTCAGGGTTTTCTAAAGCTAGCCAGCTTCAGTTAGCTTCACATTTGATCTCCTCAGGGTTTTCTAAAGCTAGCCAGCTTCAGTTAGCTTCACATTGATCTCCTCAGGGTTTTCTAAAGCTAGCCAGCTTCAGTTAGCTTCACATTGATCTCCTCAGGGTTTTCTAAAGCTAGCCAGCTTCAGTTAGCTTCACATTGATCTCCTCAGGATTTTCTAAAGCTAGCCAGCTTCAGTTAGCTTCACATTGATCTCCTCAGGGGTTTCTAAAGCTAGCCAGCTTCAGCTTAGCTTCACTCTTGAGAGTTCCTCAGAGTTTTCTAAAGATCTACTCACTAGCTAGCCAGCTTCAGTTTTAGCTTCACGTTTGATCTCCCTCAGGGTTTCTAAAGCAGCAAGCTAGCAGCTCTCCTCAGTTTTCTAAAGCTAGCTTCACATCAGGGGTTTTCTAAAGCTAGCCAGCTTCAGTTAGCTTCACATTGCAGCTCCATCCGTACTACGACGGTGGATATTGCTCACCCGCCTGTCGCTAACTCTAGTAGGTTGGTAACTGTGTCTGGCTAGTTGAACACCTAACTCTAGTAGGTTGGTAACTGTGTCTGGCTAGTTGAACACCTAACTCTAGTAGGTTGGTAACTGTTGGCTAGTTGAACACCTAACTCTAGTAGGCTGGTAACTGTGCGTGGCTAGTTGAACACCTAACTCTAGTAGGCTGGTAACTGTGCCTGGCTAACACCTAACTCTAGTACACCTAACTCTAGTAGGCTGGTAAACTGTGCCCTGGCTAGTTGAACACCTAACTCTAGTAGGCTGGTAACTGTGCTTGGTACCTAACTCTAGTAGGTTTGTAACTGTGGCCTGGCTAGTTGAACACCTAACTCTAGTAGGTGGTAACTGTGCCTGGCTAGTTGAACACCTAACTCTAGTAGGTTGGTAACTGTGCCTGGCTAGTTGAACACCTAACTCTAGTAGGTTGGTAAACTGTGCCTAGTGGCTAGTTGAACACCTAACTCTAGTAGGCTGGTAACTGTGCCTGGCTAGTTGAACACCTAACTCTAGTAGGTTGGTAACTGTGCCTGGCTAGTTGAACACCTAACTCTAGTAGGTTGGTAACTGTGCCTGGCTAGTTGAACACCTAACTCTAGTAGGCTGGTAACTGTGCTGTGGCTAGTTGAACACCTAACTCTAGTAGGTTGGTAACTGTGCCTGGCTCTAGTAGTTGGTAACACCTAACTCTAGTAGGTTTGGTAACTGTGGCTGGCTAGTTGAACACCTAACTCTAGTAGGTTGGTAACTGTGCCCTGGCTAGTTGAACACCTAACTCTAGTAGGTTGGTAACTGTGCCCTGGCTAGTTGAACACCTAACTCTAGTAGGCTGGTAACTAGGTTGAACACCTAACTCTAGTAGCTGGTAACTGTGCTTGGCTAGTTGAACACCTAACTCTAGTAGGTTGGTAACTGTGCCTGGCTAGTTGAACACCTAACTCTAGTAGGCTGGTAACTGTGCCTGGCTAGTTGAACACCTAACTCTAGTAGGTTGGTAACTGTGCTGGCTAGTTGAACACTAACTCTAGTAGGTTGGTAACTGTGCCTGGCTAGTTGAACACCTAACTCTAGTAGGTTGGTAACTGTGCCAGTTGAACACCTAACTCTAGTAGGCTGGTAACTGTGCCTAGTTGAACACCTAACTTAGTAGGTAAACTCTAGTTGGCTGGTAACTGTGCCTGGCTAGTTGAACACCTAACTCTAGTAGGTTGGTAACTGTGCACTGGCTAGTTGAACACCTAACTCTAGTAGGCTGGTAACTGTGCTAGCTAGAGTGAACACCTAACTCTAGTAGGCTGGTAACTGTGCGTGGCTAGTTGAACACCTAACTGTGGCTGGTAACTTGAGTTGAACACCTAACTCTAGTAGGTTGGTAACTGTGCCTGGCTAGTTGAACACCTAACTCTAGTAGGTTGGTAACTGTGCCTGGCTAGTTGAACACCTAACTCTAGTAGGCTAACTAGTTCGTGCCTGGCTAGTTGAACACCTAACTCTAGTAGGTTGGTAACTGTGCCTGGCTAGTTGAACACCTAACTAAGTAGGTTGGTAACTGTGCCTGGCTAGTTGAACACCTAACTCTAGTAGGTTGGTAAAAGTGCCTGGCTAGTGAACACCTAACTCTAGTAGGTTGGTAACTGTGCCTGGCTAGTTGAACACCTAACTCTAGTAGGCTGGTAACTGTGCCTGGCTAGTTGAACACCTAACTCTAGTAGGCTGGTAACTGTGCCTGGCTAGTTGAACACCTAACTCTAGTAGGTTGGTAACTGTGCTGTGCTGTGGCTAGTTGAACACCTAACTCTAGTAGGTTGGTAACTGTGCCTGGCTAGTTGAACACCTAACTCTAGTAGGTTGGTAACTGTGCCTGGCTAGTTGAACACCTAACTCTAGTAGGTTGGTAACTGTGCCTGGCTAGTTGAACACCTAACTCTAGTAGGTTGGTAACTGTGGCTAGTTGAACACCTAACTCTAGTAGGTTGGTAACTGTGCCTGGCTAGTTGAACACCTAACTCTAGTAGGTTGGTAACTGTGCCTGTAGTTGAACACCTAACTCTAGTAGTTGGTAACTGTGCCTGGCCTTGAACTCTAGTAGGTTGGTAACTGTGGCTAGGCTAGTTGAACACCTAACTCTAGTAGGTTGGTAACTGTGGCTAGTTGAACACCTAACTCTAGTAGGTTGGTAACTGTGGCTAGTTGAACACCTAACTCTAGTAGGTTGGTAACTGTGGCTGGCTAGTTGAACACCTAACTCTAGTAGGCTGGTAACTGTGCCTGGCTAGTTGAACACCTAACTCTAGTAGGTTGGTAACTGTGCCTGGCTAGTTGAACACCTAACACCTAACTCTAGTAGGTTGGTAACTGTGCCTGGCTAGTTGAACACCTAACTCTAGTAGGTTGGTAACTGTGCCTGGCTAGTTGAACACCTAACTCTAGTAGGTTGGTAACTGTGCCTGGCTAGTTGAACACCTAACTCTAGTAGGTTGGTAACTGTGCCTGGCTAGTTGAACACCTAACTCTAGTAGGCTGGTAACTCTAGTTGAACTGGTAACTCTGTGCCTGGCTAGTTGAGTTGACACTAACTCTAGTAGGCTAACTGTGGCTAGTTGAACACCTAACTCTAGTAGGCTGGTAACTGTGGCTAGTTGAACACCTACCTAGGCTGGTAACTGTGGTAACTGTGCTAGTAGTAGGTTGGTAACTGTGCCTGGCTAGTTGAACACCTAACTCTAGTAGGTTGGTAACTGTGGCTAGTTGAACACCTAACTCTAGTAGGTTGGTAACTGTGCCTGGCTAGTTGAACACCTAACTCTAGTAGGCTGGTAACTGTGGCTAGTTGAACACCTAACTCTAGTAGGCTGGTAACTGTGCCTGGCTAGTTGAACACCTAACTCTAGTAGGTTGGTAACTGTGGCTAGTTGAACACCTAACTCTAGTAGGTTGGTAACTGTGCCTGGCTAGTTGAACACCTAACTCTAGTAGGTTGGTAACTGTGCCTGGCTAGTTGAACACCTAACTCTAGTAGGCTGGTAACTGTGCCTGGCTAGTGCTGGTGGCTGGCTAGTTGAACACCTAACTCTAGTAGGTTGGTAACTGTGGCCTGGCTAGTTGAACACCTAACTCTAGGTTGGTAGGCCTGGGTAACTGTGTAGGCTAGTTGAACACCACCTACTCTAGTAGGCTGGTAACTGTGCCTGGCTAGTTGAACACCTAACTCTAGTAGGTTGGTAACTGGGCTAGTTGAACACCTAACTCTAGTGGCTGGTAACTGTGCCTGGCTAGTTGAACACCTAACTCTAGTAGGCTGGTAACTGTGCCTGGCTAGTTGAACACCTAACTCTAGTAGGTTAACTGTGCCTGGCTAGTAGGTAACTCTAGTAGGTTGGTAACTGTGCCTGGCTAGTTGAACACCTAACTCTAGTAGGCTTGTAACTGTGCCTGGCTAGTTGAACACCTAACTCTAGTAGGTTGGTAACTGTGCCTGGAACACCTAACTTGTAGGTTGGTAACTGTGCTAACTCTAGTAGGTTGGTAACTGTGCCTGGCTAGTTGAACACCTAACTCTAGTAGGAACTGGTAACTGTGCCTGGCTAGTTGAACACCTAACTCTAGTAGGTTGGTAACTGCCTGGCTAGTTGAACACCTAACTCTAGTACAACTGTGCTAGTTGAACACCTAACTCTAGTAGGTTGGTAACTGTGGCTAGTTGAACCTAACTCTAGTAGGCTGGTAACTGTGGCTGGCTAGTTGAACACCTAACTCTAGTAGGTTGGTAACTGTGCCTGGCTAGTTGAACACCTAACTCTAGTAGGTTGGTAACTGTGCCTGGCTAGTTGAACACCTAACTCTAGTAGGTTGGTAACTGTGGCCTGGCTAGTTGAACACCTAACTCTAGTAGGCTGGTAACTGTGGCTAGTTGAACACCTAACTCTAGTAGGTTGGTACCTAACTGGCTAGTTGAACACCTAACTCTAGTAGGTTGGTAACTGTGCCTGGCTAGTTGAACACCTAACTCTAGTAGGTTGGTAACTGTGCCTGGCTAGTTGAACACCTAACTCTAGTAGGCTGGTAACTGTGCCTGGCTAGTTGAACACCTAACTCTAGTAGGCTGGTAACTGTGCCTGTAGTTGAACACCTAACTGTGCCTCTAGTAGGTGGTAACTGTGCCTGGCTAGTTGAACACCTAACTCTAGTAGGCTGGTAACTGTGCCTGGCTAGTTGAACACCTAACTCTAGTAGGCTGGTAACTGTGCCTGGCTAGTTGGTAACTAACTCTAGTAGGTTGGTAACTGTGCTAGTTGTTTGAACACCTAACTCTAGTAGGTTGGTAACTGTGCCTGGCTAGTTGAACACCTAACTCTAGTAGGCTTGGTAACTGTGCCTGGCTAGTTGAACACCTAACTCTAGTAGGCTGGTAACTGTAACTCTAGTAGGTTAGTTGAACACCTAACTCTAGTAGGCTGGTAACTGTGCCTGGCTAGTTGAACACCTAACTCTAGTAGGCTGGTAACTGTGCCTGGCTAGTTGAACACCTAACTCTAGTAGGCTGGTAACTGTGGGCTAGTTGAACACCTAACTCTAGTAGGTTGGTAACTGTGCTAGTTGAACACCTAACTCTAGTAGGTAGGGTAACTGGTACTACTTGTGAACACCTTCTAGTAGGCTGGTGTAACTGTAGGCTGTAGCTAACTGTGCCTGGCTAGTTGAACACCTAACTAGTAGTAACTGTGCCTGGCTAGTTGAACACCTAACTCTAGTAGGCTGGTAACTGCTAGTTGAACACTAACTCTAGTGAACTAGTTGTAACTAACTCTAGTAGGTTGGTAACTGTGCCTAGTTGAACACCTAACTCTAGTAGGCCTGGTAACTGTGCCTGGCTAGTTGAACACCTAACTCTAGTAGGCTGGTAACTGTGCCTGGCTAGTTGAACACCTAACTAACTAGGCTGTAGTGTCCTGGCTTGGTAACTGTGCCTAGGCTAGTTGAACACACCTAACTCTAGTAGGTTGGTAACTGTGCCTGGCTAGTTGAACACCTAACTCTAGTAGGTAGTAACTGTTGAACACCTAACTCTTGAACAACCTAAGCTTGGTACTCTAGTAGGTTGGTAACTCTAGTAACTGTGCCTGAACACCTAACCTAACTCTAGTAGGCTGGTAACTGTGCCTGGCTGGTTGAACACCTAAACACAGTTAGGGTTGGTACTAGTAGGCTGGTAAACTGTGCCTGGGCTAGTTGAACACCTAACTCTAGTAGGTTGGTAACTGTGGCTGGCTAACACCTAACTCTAGTAGGCTTGGTAACTGTGCCTGGCTAGTTGAACACCTAACTCTAGTAGGTTGGTAACTGTGCCTGGCTAGTTGAACACCTAACTCTAGTAGGTTGGTAACTGTGGCTGGTTAGTTGAACACTAACTCTAGTAGGTTGGTAACTGTGCCTGGCTAGTTGAACACCTAACTCTAGTAGGTTGGTAACTGTGCCTGGCTAGTTGAAACACCTAACTCTAGTAGGCTGGTAACTGTGCGTGGCTAGTTGAACACCTAACTCTAGTAGGTTGGTAACTGTGCCTGGCTAGTTGAACACCTAACTCTAGTAGGTTGGTAACTGTGCCTGGCTAGTTGAACACCTAACTCTAGTAGGCTGGTAACTGTGCCTGGCTAGTTGAACACCTAACTCTAGTAGGCTAACTGTGCCTGGTTGGAACACCTAACTCTAGTGGTGTTGGTAACTGTGCTGGCTAGTTGAACACCTAACTCTAGTAGGTTGGTAACTGTGCCTGGCTAGTTGAACACCTAACTCTAGTAGGTTGGTAACTGTGCCTGGCTAGTTGAACACCTAACTCTAGTAGGTGGTAACTGTGGCTAGTTAGTTGAACACCTAACTCTAGTAGGCTGGTAACTGTGGCTAGTTGAACACCTAACTCTAGTAGGCTGGTAACTGTGCCTGGCTAGTTGAACACCTAACTCTAGTAGGTTGGTAACTGTGCCTGGCTAGTTGAACACCTAACTCTAGTAGGTTGGTAACTGTGGCTAGTTGAACACCTAACTCTAGTAGGTTGGTAACTGTGCCTGGCTAGTGAAACACCTAACTCTAGTAGGTTGGTAACTGTGCCTGGCTAGTTGAACACCTAACTCTAGTAGGCTGGTAACTGTGCCTGGCTAGTTGAACACCTAACTCTAGTAGGCTGGTAACTGTGGCTAGTTGAACACCTAACTCTAGTAGGCTGGTAACTGTGCCTGGCTAGTTGAACACCTAACTCTAGTAGGTTGGTAACTGTGCCCTAGTTGAACACCTAACTCTAGTAGGTTGGTAACTGTGCGCCTGGCTAGTTGAACACCTAACTCTAGTAGGCTGGTAACTGTGTGGCTAGTTGAACACCTAACTCTAGTAGGCTGGTAACTGTGCCTGGCTAGTTGAACACCTAACTCTAGTAGGTTGGTAACTGTGGCTGGCTAGTTGAACACCTAACTCTAGTAGGTTGGTAACTGTGCCTGGCTAGTTGAACACCTAACTCTAGTAGGCTGGTAACTGTGCCTGGCTAGTTGAACACCTAACTCTAGTAGGTTGGTAACTGTGGCTAGTTGAACACCTAACTCTAGTAGGCTGGTAACTGTGGCTAGTTGAACACCTAACTCTAGTAGGTTGGTAACTGTTTGTGGTAGTTGAACACCTAACTCTAGTAGGTTGGTAACTGTGCCTGGTAGTTGAACACCTAACTCTAGTAGGTTGGTAACTGTGGCCTGGCTAGTTGAACACCTAACTCTAGTAGGTTGGTAACTGGGCTAGTTGAAACTCCTCCAGTGGGCGAGTCAGTGCCAACACCTACTCTAGTAGGCCGAAGTCAAAATGAAAGAAAAACCTATCTAGCATTGAACACCAGGGTAACTCTAGTAGTAGGTTGGTAACTGTGCCCTAACTCTAGGTTGTAACACTTTAATTAACATGTTATAGTGTGCTAACTGTGCACTAGTTGAACACCTAACTCTAGTAGGTTGGTAACTGTGCGATAGTTGAACACCTAACTCTAGTAGGTCAGTACACATGTGCCTGTGTAGCTAGTTGAACACCTAACTCTAGTAGGTTGGTAACTGTGCCTGGCTAGTTGAACACCTAACTCTAGTAGGCTGGTAACTGTGCCTGGCTAGTTGAACACCTAACTCTAGTAGGCTGGTAACTGTGCCTGGCTAGTTGAACACCTAACTCTAGTAGGTTGGTAACTGTGGCTAGTTGAAACACCTAACTCTAGTAGGCTGGTAAACACCTAACTGTGGGCTAGTTGAACACCTAACTCTAGTAGGCTGGTAACTGTGCGTGGCTAGTTGAACACCTAACTCTAGTAGGTTGGTAACTGTGCCTGGCTAGTTGAACACCTAACTCTAGTAGGCTGGTAACTGTGCCTGGCTAGTTGAAACACTAACTCTAGTAGGTTGGTAACTGTGGGCTAGTTGAACACCTAACTCTAGTAGGTTGGTAACTGTGCCTGGCTAGTTGAACACCTAACTCTAGTAGGCTGGTAAACTGTGCCTGGCTAGTTGAACACCTAACTCTAGTAGGTTGGTAACTGTGGCTAGTTGAACACCTAACTCTAGTAGGTTGGTAACTGTGCCTGGCTAGTTGAACACCTAACTCTAGTAGGTTGGTAACTGTGTGGCTAGTTGAACACCTAACTCTAGTAGGCTGGTAACTGTGCCTGGCTAGTTGAACACCTAACTCTAGTAGGTTGGTAACTGTGCCTGGCTAGTTGAACACCTAACTCTAGTAGGTTGGTAACTGTGCCTGGCTAGTTGAACACCTAACTCTAGTAGGTTGGTAACTGTGCCTGGCTAGTTGAACACCTAACTCTAGTAGGCTGGTAACTGTGCCTGGCTAGTTGAACACCTAACTCTAGTAGGTTGGTAACTGTGCCTGGCTAGTTGAACACCTAACTCTAGTAGGCTGGTAACTGTGCCTGGCTAGTTGAACACCTAACTCTAGTAGGCTGGTAACTGTGGCTAGTTGAACACCTAACTCTAGTAGGTTGGTAACTGTGCCTGGCTAGTTGAACACCTAACTCTAGTAGGTTGGTAACTGTGGCTAGTTGAACACCTAACTCTAGTAGGTTGGTAACTGTGCCTGGCTAGTTGAACACCTAACTCTAGTAGGTTGGTAACTGTGCCTGGCTAGTTGAACACCTAACTCTAGTAGGTTGGTAACTGTGGCTAGTTGAACACCTAACTCTAGTAGGTTGGTAACTGTGGCTAGTTGAACACCTAACTCTAGTAGGCTGGTAACTGTGCCTGGCTAGTTGAACCCTAACTCTAGTAGGCTGGGTAAACTGTGGCTAGTTGTTGAACACCTAACTCTAGTAGGTTGGTAACTGTGGCTAGTTGAACACCTAACTCTAGTAGGCTGGTAACTGTGCCTGGCTAGTTGAACACCTAACTCTAGTAGGCTGGTAACTGTTTGTGGTAGTTGAACACCTAACTCTAGTAGGTTGGTAACTGTGCCTGGCTAGTTGAACACCTAACTCTAGTAGGTTGGTAACTGTGCGTGGCTAGTTGAACACCTAACTCTAGTAGGTTGGTAACTGTGCCTGGCTAGTTGAACACCTAACTCTAGTAGGTTGGTAACTGGATGCTGAAACATCCATCCATGGGCGAGTCAGTGCCATATTTTAATTTGTGCCGAAGTCAAAATGAAAGAAAAATTATCTTGCATATTCAGCAGGCCAGGGTGTGAAATAGCCTTGTTGAAGTGCCGTCTTTATTGTATAACGTATCTTTAATTACATGTTATGGTGTGCTAATCAATGCACAGACACCTTTTCCCCCACTCCTATCGATTAAATCATTTAATTAAGTCAGCTACACATTTTACTGTGTGTGATGTTTCAAATGCATTCTGTCAATGTGTAATGCGATAGGTATTTTAACATGACTTTTTTTTTTTTTTACATAAAAACTCAAAAAAAAAAAAAATGATAAATATTGAATCATCGTCATTCCTCAAGTGAAGGTGATGGTGAGGTGATCTTCGCGAGACAAAGGGAATCTGATCTCATTGGTCTCAACTGAAGGAATCAACAGGATGACCAGTACGCACGGAGAACATCAACTACACCAACAAACAAGTACAGTAGGGATGATCTGAAATACAAGCAAGAAAACCCACACAGAGGAATCCTAAACATTTAAAACACCAGAAAGAAACTTTATCTGCAATAAACATGTGTTTATCCTCATTTTTTTTCCTTACTTTATATTCAATGTAATTTGGAAACGCAACAGAAGACAGGCAGATTGATGCTTTATCAGTTCAGCTCTGTTCCGTTCTGGGTGATGACTATGTTCTGACGTGTCACCGAGGAGATGTGACACCAGGTTACGGTCAGCCTGTGGTATCACTTCACGTCCTCACTGGTTGACACGGATACGTAATGCGACGCGCCACAGAGGACAAAACAGATTTTTCATGATGACAAATAGATTGATGCTTATCAGCTCAGTTGAGCTCTGCCTGGGTGTTGACTGTGTTCTGATGTCAATGAGGAGATCTGACAGGAGATAACAGTCAGATTACAGTCGGGCTGTGGTATCTGTCTGCTGTATTTCATACTGTAAATGACAGGAGATAACAGTCAGATTACAGTCAGGCTGTGGTGTCTGTCTGCTGTATTTCATACTGTAAATGACAGGAGATAACAGTCAGATTACAGTCAGGCTGTGGTATCTGTCTGCTGTATTTCATACTGTAAATGACAGGAGATAACAGTCAGATTACAGTCAGGCTGTGGTATCTGTCTGCTGTATTTCATACTGTAAATGACAGGAGATAACAGTCAGATTACAGTCAGGCTGTGGTATCTGTCTGCTGTATTTCATACTGTAAATGACAGGAGATAACAGTCAGATTACAGTCGGCTGGCTGTGGTATCTGTCTGCTGTATTTCATACTGTAAATGACAGGAGATAACAGTCAGATTACAGTCAGGCTGTGGTATCTGTCTGCTGTATTTCATACTGTAAATGACAGGAGATAACAGTCAGATTACAGTCAGGCTGTGGTGTCTGTCTGCTGTATTTCATACTGTAAATGACAGGAGATAACAGTCAGATTACAGTCAGGCTGTGGTATCTGTCTGCTGTATTTCATACTGTAAATGACAGGAGATAACAGTCAGATTACAGTCAGGCTGTGGTATCTGTCTGCTGTATTTCATACTGTAAATGACAGGAGATAACAGTCAGATTACAGTCAGGCTGTGGTATCTGTCTGCTGTATTTCATACTGTAAATGACAGGAGATAACAGTCAGATTACAGTCAGGCTGTGGTATCTGTCTGCTGTATTTCATACTGTAAATGACAGGAGATAACAGTCAGATTACAGTCAGGCTGTGGTGTCTGTCTGTCTGCTGTATTTCATACTGTAAATGACAGGAGATAACAGTCAGATTACAGTCAGGCTGTGGTATCTGTCTGCTGTATTTCATACTGTAAATGACAGGAGATAACAGTCAGATTACAGTCAGGCTGTGGTATCTGTCTGCTGTATTTCATACTGTAAATGACAGGAGATAACAGTCAGATTACAGTCAGGCTGTGGTATCTGTCTGCTGTATTTCATACTGTAAATGACAGGAGATAACAGTCAGATTACAGTCAGGCTGTGGTGTCTGTCTGCTGTATTTCATACTGTAAATGACAGGAGATAACAGTCAGATTACAGTCAGGCTGTGGTATCTGTCTGCTGTATTTCATACTGTAAATGACAGGAGATAACAGTCAGATTACAGTCAGGCTGTGGTATCTGTCTGCTGTATTTCATACTGTAAATGACAGGAGATAACAGTCAGATTACAGTCGGGCTGTGGTATCTGTCTGCTGTATTTCATACTGTAAATGACAGGAGATAACAGTCAGATTACAGTCAGGCTGTGTGTATCTGTCTGCTGTATTTCATACTGTAAATGACAGGAGATAACAGTCAGATTACAGTCAGGCTGTGGTATCTGTCTGCTGTATTTCATACTGTAAATGACAGGAGATAACAGTCAGATTACAGTCGGGCTGTGGTATCTGTCTGCTGTATTTCATACTGTAAATGACAGGAGATAACAGTCAGATTACAGTCAGGCTGTGGTATCTGTCTGCTGTATTTCATACTGTAAATGACAGGAGATAACAGTCAGATTACAGTCAGGCTGTGGTATCTGTCTGCTGTATTTCATACTGTAAATGACAGGAGATAACAGTCAGATTACAGTCAGGCTGTGGTATCTGTCTGCTGTATTTCATACTGTAAATGACAGGAGATAACAGTCAGATTACAGTCAGGCTGTGGTATCTGTCTGCTGTATTTCATACTGTAAATGACAGGAGATAACAGTCAGATTACAGTCAGGCTGTGGTGTCTGTCTGCTGTATTTCATACTGTAAATGACACCATACTGCGTTCCATTATTGTCAGCCCCAGCTAAAATGGGTCAAAACTGAATATGAAGTTGAAAAAAACTAGTGATCTGGCTAGTTGCTAGTTGTTTTAGATCCGGGCAGCTTTTCGATTCAAGGTTTGGCACACACGTGTAAAGGACGTCTAGCTGCTTGCATAGCGAGTACCACTTCCTCCTGATTGGGCCCGTACCTGGAGCGAACTAGGGACGTCTAGCTGCTTGCATAGAGAGTACCACTTCCTCCTGATTGGGCCCGTACCTGGAGCGAACTAGGGACCTCTGCCTCACAAACACACGTGACAATCATCCCTGAAGTGTCTTAGCCGATCGCACCACATCGAAAGCTAATGAGGCGACACAAGCGGGACACGTAACGCTGAGGAGTAAGTTTCACACATACCCATGTGTTACACACACACCAAAATAACCCTTTATCATCTAGCTGGATGGCACCTGCTGTATTTCATACTGTAACCGACCAGCGAGTAACATGATGGGGTCAGGCTGCCTTTATCTGTCTGCTGTATGGCACTGATGCACCAGTCACAGAGGACCGACCAGCGAGAACATGATGGGGCCTCAGGTGCAACATGAAAGAGCCTGTACCCACATGAACAGACAGGACTCTGCTGGAGACTACAGACTGAT
>CM072220.1:84845925-84860925 GCA_036851935.1 Coregonus suidteri
GAGGGCAGACTGGTAAGAGAGGAGGCCAGGGAGGAGGCCAGGGAGGAGGCAGGGAGGAGGGCAGACTGGTAAGAGAGGAGGCCAGGGAGGGAGGCCAGGGAGGAGGACAGACTGGTAAGAGAGGAGGCCAGAGGGAGGGAGGAGGGCAGGGAGGAGGACAGACTGGTAAGAGAGGAGGACAGGGAGGAGGACAGGGGTGAGGAGAGGAGGACAGGGAGGAGGCCAGGGAGGAGGACAGGGCACTGGTAAGGGGAGGAGGGCCAGGGGAGGAGGCCAGGGAGGAGGGGAGGAGGTACAGGGAGGAGGAGAGGGGGAGGAGGACAGGACTGGACAGAGAGGAAGGGAGGAGGACAGGGGAGGACAGACCAGGGAGGAGGAAGGACAGATTGGTAAGAGAGGAGGACAGGGAGGAGGACCAGGGAGGAGGGCAGACTGGTAAGAGAGGAGGCCAGGGAGGAGGGGCAGGGACTGGACAGGGAGGAGGCACACTGAGTAAGGAGAGAGGCCCAGGGAGGAGGACAGGGAGGAGGAGACTGGTAAGAGATTAGGCCTTGGTCCTCTGAGGAGTCCCAGGGAGGGGATAGCCTGGAGGAGACAGGAGGGAGGATGCAGGGAGGTCAAAAGAGAGGAGGCACCAGATCTGGGAAGACTGGTAACAGAGGAGGCCAGGGGGAGGAGGACAGGGAGGAGGACAGACTGAGGATGAGAGAGTTTCCAGGGAGGAGGACAGATCAATGGTAAGAGAGGAGGACAGGGAGGAGGACAGACCAGGCTGTCATCCCCAGGGGAGAGGAAAGGGTGGAGTAGACAGACTGGTGAGACCGGATCCCCCCAGGGAGAGCGCAGACTGGAGGAGGGCAGACTGGTAAGAGAGGAGCCCCCAGGGAGGAGTGACAGGAGAACCACTATAGTCTCTGTAGAATAAGTCAGTTCCCCCACCAACCTGTCATCCCAGGGGAGGAGAGTGAAGTCTCTGGCCTCTGGGAGCTCCATCCCCCACCACACCTGTCATCCCCCAGGGAGGAGTGAAGTGGTGGTCCTCTGTGTAGCTCCATCCCCCACCAACTGTCATCCCCCAGGACCCCCCCAGGAGAGTGAAGTGGTGGTCCTCTGTAGCTCCATCCCCCACCAAGGCTCCTGCATCCCCCAGGTAAGAGAGTGAAGTGGTGGTCCTCTGTAGTCAGCCCCAGCCCTGGTAAGAACCTGTCATCTCACAGGGGGAGATGAAGTGGTGGTCCTCTGTAGCTCCACCCCCACCAACCTGTCATCCCCCAGTAGGAGAGTTGAAGTGGTGGTCCTCTGTAGCTCCATCCCCCACCACCTGTCATCCCCCAGGGAGAGTGAAGTGGTGGTCCTCTGTAGCTCCCATCCCCCACCAACCTGTCATCCCCCAGGGGAGAGTGAAGTGGTGGTCCTCTGTAGCTCCATTCCCCCCACCAACCTGTCATCCCCCAGGGGAGAGTGAAGTGGTGGTCCTCTGTAGCTCCATCCCCCACCAACCTGTCATCCCCCCAGGGGAGAGTGAAGTGGTGGTCCTCTGTAGCTCATCCCCCACCAACCTGTCATCCCCCAGGGGAGAGTGAAGTGGTGGTCCTCTGTAGCTCCATCCCCCACCAACTGTCATCCCCCCAGGGGAGAGTGAAGTGGTGGTCCTCTGTAGCTCCATCCCCCACCAACCTGTCATCCCCCCCAGGGGAGAGTGAAGTGGTGGTCCTCTGTAGCTCCATCCCCCACCAACCTGTCATCCCCCAGGGGAGAGTGAAGTGGTGGTCCTCTGTAGCTCATCCCCACAACCTGTCATCCCCCAGGGGAGAGTGAAGTGGTGGTCCTCTGTAGCTCCATCCCCCACCAACCTGTCATCCCCAGGGGAGAGTGAAGTGGTGGTCCTCTGTAGCTCCATCCCCCACCACCTGTCATCCCCCAGGGGAGAGTGAAAGTGGTGGTCCTCTGTAGCTCCATCCCCCACCAACCTGTCATCCCCCAGGGGAGAGTGTTTGGTGGTCCTCTGTAGCTCCATCCCCCACCAACCTGTCATCCCCCAGGGGAGAGTGAAGTGGTGGTCCTCTGTAGCTCCATCCCCCACCAACCTGTCATCCCCCATGGGGGAGAAGTGAAGTGGTGGTCCTCTGTAGCTCCATCCCCCACCCAACCTGTCATCCCCCAGGGGATGGAGTGAAGTGGTGGTCCTCTGTAGCTCCATCCCCCCCACCTGTCATAACCCCAGGGGAGAGTGAAGTGGTGGTCCTCTGTAGCTCCATCCCCCACCAACCTGTCATCCCCCAGGGAGAGTGAAGTGGTGTCCTCTCACCAGGAGGGTCTACTATGGAACAAAGAGCTGGTGGTCACACCCATGGAGGGTTTTATGGGAACAAAGAGCTGGTGGTAACACCCATGGAGGGTTTTATGGGAACAAAGAGCTGGTGGTCACACCCCATGAGGGTTTTATGGGAAACAAGAGCTGGTGGTAACACCCATGGAGGGTTTTATGGGAACAAAGAGCTGGTGGTAACACCATGGAGGGTTTTATGGGAACAAAGAGCTGGTGGTAACACCATGGAGGGTTTTATGGGAACAAAGAGCTGGTGGTCACACCATGGAGGGTTTTATGGGAACAAAGAGCTGGTGGTAACACCATGGAGGGTTTTTTATGGGAACAAAGAGCTGGTGGTAACACCCATGGAGGGTTTTATGGGAACAAAGAGCTGGTGGTAACACCCATGGAGGTTTTTTATGGGAACAAAGAGTTCAAGGAAACAGCACTAATGCATGTCAATACATTTTCAACACCCTATTTTCTATATTTATGGGAACAAAGTGATCCTGGTAACATCCAGCTCTCGTTTTAAATGTTACAAACCCTCCAGGATGGTAACAACATGGAGATTTAGATTGAAGAGAGCTGTTTTAATATCATGTGTTATAATAAATAAATGATTGAGGCAGGTGTCTTAACATGAGTTGAGAGGTTCTTAGTCTCCAGAGAGAGAGGCTGCAGGGGAACTGAGGGTTTTATGGCCAGAACTGGTGGTATCACCATGCTATGGTTTTTATTGGTATTGGTTTCCAGACTAATGCATATATTCATAGCAATTCCGTTCATTGTATATGTTTTATTTTTCTATCTCTCTCTCTCTCCCTCTCTCTCTCGTTCTCTCTCTCTCCTGATCTCTCTCCTCTCTCTCTCTCTCTCTCTCTGTCTCTCTCTCATTTCTCTCTCCTTGCTCTCTCTCTCTCAGATTCTCTCTCTCTCTCTCTCTCTATCTGTGTTATAATAAATACCTTTCTGAGGCAGGTGTCTTCTCTGAGTTTCTCCTGCTGCTCCCAGAGGATAGAGTGGCAGGGGACTGAATATCTGGCCAGAACTAGGCGTCACTGCTATCCTTCCAATGGTTTCCTCTTACCTCAACTCATAGCATCCGTTTGTCTTGTAGATTTGTCCTGTATCTCTCTCTCTCTCTGTCAGCATGTCTCTCTCTCTTTCCTGTAGACTCTCTGTCTCTCTCTGTCTCTCTATAATGTCTGGTGCTGTCAGGAGGCTGTCTCCCTCTCTCTGTATAGCTGAAGTCTCTTCTACCTTTCTATTAAATCCCTCTCTTAGATGTATCTCTGCTGGCCCAGAGGACTAGTGTGGAGGCAATGCAGCACAGCGTAAGCCTTCCTTCCCTGGTGCCTCTTACCTCAACTCATCTCATTTGTCTTGTAGATATGTCCTGTCCTCTTTCCTACTGTGTCTAGCTGTATCTCTAAGAGAGATGGTGACCTGTCCTGTAGTCTCTTCCTATAATGTCTGGTGCTACAGGAGGCTGTGTATTCTAGATGTATAGCTGAAGGGCCTGGTGCTACAGGAGGCTGTAGTCTAGATGTATAGCTGAAGGGCCTGGTGCTACAGGAGGCTGTTAGTCTGTAGTCTAGCTGAAGGGCCTGGTGCTACAGGAGGCTGTAGTCTAGATGTATAGCTGAAGGGCCTGGTGCTACAGGAGGCTGTAGTCTAGATGTATAGCTGAAGGGCCCTGGTGCTACAGGAGGCTGTAGTCTAGATGTATAGCTGAAGGGCCTGGTGCTACAGGAGGCTGTAGTCTAGCTGAAGGGCCTGGTGCTACAGGAGGCTGTAGTCTAGATGTATAGCTGAAGGGCCTGGTGCTACAGGAGGCTGTAGTCTAGATGTATAGCTGAAGGGCCTGGTGCTACAGGAGGCTGTAGTCTAGATGTATAGCTGAAGGGCCTGGTGGTGCTACAGGAGGCTGTAGTCTAGATGTATAGCTGAAGGGCCTGGTGCTACTAGGAGGCTGTAGTCTAGATGTATAGCTGAAGGGCCTGGTGCTACAGGAGGCTGTAGTCTAGATGTATAGCTGAAGGGCCTGGTGCTACAGGAGGGCTGTAGTCTAGATGTATAGCTGAAGGGCCTGGTGCTACAGGAGGCTGTAGTCTAGATGTATAGCTGAAGGGCCTGATGCTACAGGAGGCTGTAGTCTAGATGTATAGCTGAAGGGCCTGGTGCTACAGGAGGCTGTAGTCTAGATGTATAGCTGAAGGGCCTGGTGCTACACAGGAGGCTGTAGTCTAGATGTATAGCTGAAGGGCCTGATGCTACAGGAGGCTGTAGTCTAAGATGTATAGCTGAAGGGCCTGGTGCTACAGGAGGCTGTAGTCTATATGTATAGCTGAAGGGCCTGGTGCTACAGGAGGCTGTAGTCTAGATGTATAGCTGAAGGGCCTGGTGTGCTACAGGAGGCTGTAGTCTAGATGTATAGCTGAAGGGCCTGGTGCTACAGGAGGCTGTAGTCTAGATGTATAGCTGAAGGGCCTGGTGCTACAGGAGGCTGTAGTCTAGATGTATAGCTGAAGGGCCTGGTGCTACAGGAGGCTGTAGTCTAGATGTATAGCTGAAGGGCCTGGTGCTACAGGAGGCTGTAGTCTAGATGTATAGCTGAAGGGCCTGGTGCTACAGGAGGCTCTATGTCTAGCTGAAGGGCCTGGTGCTACAGGAGGCTGTAGTCTAGATGTTATAGCTGAAGGGCCTGGTGCTACAGGAGGCTGTAGTCTAGATGTATAGCTGAAGGGCCTGGTGCTACAGGAGGCTGTAGTCTAGATGTATAGCTGAAGGGCCTGGTGCTACAGGAGGCTGTAGTCTAGCTGAAGGGCCTGGTGCTACAGGAGGCTGTAGTCTAGCTGAAGGGCCTGGTGCTACAGGAGGCTGTAGCTGGCACCATACTGGTCATCATTCTGGCTGGATGTACTGTGTGTGTCTTGATGTTTCATCATCATTTCTCCTTCTTCTTCTTGGTTAACGCCGCGTTACAACCCACCGTTGCTAAAGTCACACTGCTGATATGATCACATTTCTAGATTTTATGCATGCATGTATAAATGTTCTTATTGTGTCAGGTATTATATAGTTTATGTACTCATATAAAGCCCCCCCCCCCCCCCCCTCCCTCCCAAGCACCAACAACTCCCAAGACCCCCCCCAAACAGGGAACAACAATGCACCACATAACAGCAATATGTTTCAGGGCAACAATGGCACATATTTATGTTTGTGTGTGTCTGTATGTGTACGTGTGTGTGTGTGTATGTGTACGTGTGTGTGTGTGTATATGTACGTGTGTGCGTTTGAATGCCAGTGTGTTGCAATGCATGTTTACACGCATACAAACACCTGTGCGGCATCAGCCTCAGGCAAACAGGCATTGGATGTAACAACGTTGTCCCTCAGTGTCATTCAAAGTATTATTATTTTTTTTTGGGACTTTATTTTTGACATTTTATCTTTGACCGTACATTCTATCCCCCCGTCTCCAGTTCCCCATCCCCAACCCTCAGCTTCCCTCAGCCCATCCCACCTGTCTCTGCTGGCCACCGTCTCCCGGTCTCCAGTTCCCCATCCCACCCTCAGCTTCCCTCAGCCCATCCCACCTGTCTCTGTATCCACCCCGTCTCCAGTTCCCCATCCCAACCCTCAGCCCAACCCTCAGCTTCCCTCCCACCTGTCTCTGCATCCCCCCCTCCGTCTCCAGTCTTCCCCATCCCAACCCTCAGCTTCCCTCAGCCCATCCCACCTGTCTCCCACCTGTCTCTGCCCCCCGTCTCCAGTTCCCCATCCCAACCCTCAGTTCCCCATCCCACCTGTCTCTGCATGGCCACCGTCTCCAGTTCCCCATCCCAACCCTCAGCCTCCCTCAGCCCATCCCACCTGTCTCTGCTGGCCACCGTCCATTCCATCCCAACCCTCAGCTTCCCCATCCCAACCCTCAGCCTCCCTCAGCCCATCCCACCTGTCTCTGCATCCCCCCCCCGTCTCCAGTTCCCCATCTTAACCCTCAGCTTCCCTCAGCCCATCCCACCTGTCTCTGCTGGCCACCCGTCTTCGGATTTCTTCGCACCATATACAGTTGAAGTCGGAAGTTTATCCCACCTTAGCCAAACAACATTTAAACTCAGTTTTCATAGTTCCTGACATTTAATCCTAGTCAAATTCCCTGTTTTAGGTCAGTTAGGATCCCACTTTATTTTTAAGAATGTCCCACCTATAGAGGAATGATGTATTCCAGCCGTCTCTTTCATCCCATCCATGTGGGTCAGAAGTTTACAGCCACTCAATTGTATTTGGTAGCATCCCCCTTTAAAATTGTTTTACTTCATCCAAACGTTTCAGCTAGCCTTCCACCAGCTTCCACAATAAGTTTGGTCTCTGGCCCATTCCCCTGACAGAGCTGGTGTAACCAGTTTGTAGGCCCCATCCACACACTTTTTCAGCTTTCCCAAATGCCCATCCCACCTGTCAGGGCTTTGTGATGGCCCCCCGTCTCCAGTTTGTCCCCCATTTTCCACAACTTTGGACGTATGCTTGGGGTCATTGCCCATTTGGAAGACCCATTTTTGACCAAGCTTTACTTCTGACCCCGTCTCCAGATTCCCCATCAATATATCCACATCAGCTTCCTTCCTCATGATGCCATCTATTCTGTGAAGTCACCTGTCCTCCTGCAGCAAAGCACCCCCACAGCATGATGCTTCCACCCCCGTGCTTCACAGTTGGGATGGTGTCTTTCGGCTTGCAAGTCCCCCTTTTTCCTCCAAACAAATACATTTGGCCAAACAGTTCTATTTTTTTTCATCAGACCAGAGGACATTAATCCAAAAGTACGATCTTTGTCCCCATGTGCAGTTGCAGTCACTGGCTTTTTTTTATGGCGGTTTTGGAGCAGTGGCTTCTTCTTGCTGAGCGAGCCTTTCAGGTTATGTCGATATAGGACTCGTTTACTATGGATATAGTGTCACGTTCGTTGAATGACGGGTCAGACCAAGGCGCAGTATATACGTACACTGTTTATTACTTTAAACACACGACAAAACATAAACGACACAAAACATGAAGTTCCTAAGGTAATACACAACCAACCTTAACCGGAACAAGATCCCACAACTCAATTTGCCAGTAGGCTGCCTAGTATGGTCCCCAATCAGAGACGATGAGCGACAGCTGCCTCTGATTGGTAACCACACCGCCAACATAGAAATATACATACTAGATCACAAACATAGAAAATACAACATAGAACATTCACACCCTGACTCAACATATAGAGTCCCCTGAGTCAGGGCGTTGACAGTACCCCCCCCCCCCCCCCCCCCCCCCCAAGGTGCGGTTTACGACCGCACATAAACATAACAGGGTAGGGCCGGGGGGCATTCCGCCTCGGAGGCGGATCCGGCTCTGGGCGTGATGACCTTCTCACTCTTTTGCCTCCCTGTTGCGCCCCTGTCTGGTCTGGACCTCGGCGCGCTGCTTCCCCTCTCCTTCCTCCCACTATACTCCAAGCCCTGTTCTGACCCTGGTGTGGGGAGACCCCGAACCTGGAGAGGGGCTGACGTCATGGTCTGGACAGGAGCCGCTGACCGGAGTGCTGGACTGAGCACCGGTGGAGCGGACTGCTCCTGGCTCCGAAGTAGAGCCGCTGACTGGAGCTGGACTGGCCCCCGGTGGAGCGGACTGCTCTGGCTCCAAGTAGAGCCGCTGACCGGAGCTGGATCATGGCACCGGTTGAGCGGACTGCTCTGGCTCAGGAGTGGCGCAGCTGACCGGAGCTGGATCAGGCACCGGTGGAGCAGACTGCTCTGGCTGGCTTTTTGAGCAGCTTCCGGAGCTGGATCAGGCACCGGTGGAGCGACTCTCTGGCTCCGGAGTGGAGCAGCTGACCGGAGCTGGATCAGGCACCGGTGGAGCAGACTGCTCTGGCTCCGGAGTGGAGCAGCTGACCGGCGCTGGACTGGACCCCTGGACCGGACTGCTCTGGCTCCGAAGTAGAGCCGCTGACCGGTCTGGATCAGGCACTGGTGTGGGACTGCTCCTCCGGAGTGGAGCAGCTGACCGGAGCTGGATTGGACCCCTGTGGAGCGGACTGCTCTGGCTCAGGGAGTGGCGCAGCTGACCGGAGCTGGATCAGGCACCGGTGGAGCAGACTGCTCTGGCTCCGGAGTGGCGCAGCTGACCGGAGCTGGATCAGGCACCGGTGGAACGGGCACGGGCCGTGCCGGACTGGACAAACGCACCACTGGTCTGGTGCGAGGAGCAGGCACGGGCCAGACCGGACTGGGAACACGCACCACTTGCTTGGTGCGGGGAGCAGGACTGGGTTCCTTTATTAACCCCCGCTCCTTCTGCTGCCTAACCAGCTCCTCTCTCCGTGCCTCTACACCTTCCTTCTCCCTTTTAGCCTCCTGTAGCGCCTCCCTCTGACCGAATAACTCCTGCTCCCTCTGAGCCAATAGCCCCCGTAACATGGTGGCCTCCTCTCCTAACCTGCAGATCCGCCCTTTCACGGCTTCCTGCTGCCTCGTCGTCCACACCGTGTGCCCCCCCCCCCCCAACATTGTCTTGGGGTTGCCTCTCAGGTCTCCGTTGTCGGGACTGTTGGTGCCGTTTCTCCTCTCCTACCCGGGCTTCCTCCTTCATCGCCTTCCGATAACGGACGGCCTCCTCCTCCGTAATTCTCCCCCAACCGAGGAGGACATCTACTAACGTAACCTCCTGTTGAGTCCCAGGCGTTTGCTCCTTCTCGGCACGCTGCTTGGTCCCTTGTTTGGTGGGATCTTCTGTCACGTATGTTGAATGACGGGTCAGACCAAGGCGCAGCGTGATATACATACACGTTTATTAACTTATAAACACATGACAAAACAATAAACGAAACAAAACGTGAAGTCCTAAGGTAGCTACACAACCAACCTTAACCGGAACAAGATCCCACAACTCAATAGTGCCAATAGGCTGCCTAACTATGATCCACCATCAGAGACAACGAGCGACAGCTGCCTCTGATTGGAAACCACACAGGCCAACATAGAAATATACATACTAGATCACAAACATAGAAAATACAACATAGAACATTCACACCGTGACTCAACATATAAGAGTCCCCTGAGTCAGGGCGTGACATATAGATACTTTTGTACCCGTTTCCTCCAGCATCTTCACAAGGTCCTTTGCTGTTGTTCTGGGATTGATTTGCACTTTTCGCACCAAAGTACGTTCATCTCTAGGAGACAGAACGCGTCTCCTTCCTGAGCGGTATGACGGCTGCGTGGTCCCATGGTGTTTATACTTGCGTACTATTGTTTGTACAGATGAACGTGGTACCTTCAGGCATTTGGAAATTGCTCCCAAGGATGAACCAGACTTGTGGAGGTCTCAAATTTTCTTTCTGAGGTCTTGGCTGATTTCTTTTGATTTTCCCATGATGTCAAGCAAAGAGGCACTGAGTTTGAAGGTAGGCCTTGAAATACATCCACAGGTACACCTTCAATTGACTCAAATGATGTCAATTAGCCATTCAGAAACTTCTAAAGCCATGACATCATTTTCTGGAATTTTCCAAGCTGTTTAAAGGCACCGTCAACTTAGTGTATGTAAACTTCTGACCCACTGGAATTGTGATACAGTGAATTATAAGTGAAATAATCTGTCTGTAAACAATTGTTGGAAAAATTACTTGTGTCATGCACAAAGTAGATGTCCTAACCGACTTGCCAAAACTATAGTTTGCTAACAAGAAATTTGTGGAGTGGTTGAAAAACAAAAAACTCCAAACTAAGTGTATGTAAACTTTCGACTTCAACTGCATCTTTCAACTATGCTGTGATGTTTACATACAATTTGAATCTATCTAATCGAATAGAATCAACAGATTGCGAGTTGAAGATAAATACTTTTACTAAAGAGTGTTAGTAATGGACTGACCAGGTCTCTCCAGATCTCCCAACTATGCTAACGTTGGTAACCAGTTTATAATAGCAATAAGGGACCTCGGGGGGGTTGTGATATATGGCCAATATAGCACGGCTAAGGGCTGAGTCCAGGCACTCCACGTTGCTTCGTGCTTAAGAACATCCCTTAGCGTGGGTATATTGGCCATATACCACACAAATCACATTGTATTTGTCCCATGGTCCGAATACAACAGGTGTAGACCTCACAGTGAAACGCTTACTTACAAGCCCTTAACCAACAATGCAGTTTTAAGAAAAAAAAAAAAGTGTTAAGTAAAAAAAATGGATAAGTCAAAAAATGTAAAATAGCAAATAATTAAGAGCAGTAGTAAAGTCAAATAATAGTAGGGAGGCTGTATACAGGGGGTACCGCTACAGAGTCCTGTGCGGGGGGCACCGGTTACTGCAAATAGTCCGGGTAGCCATGAATAGCTGTTCAGGAGTCTCATGTCTTGGGGGTAGAAGCAGTTTGAGAAGCCTTTTGGACCTAGACTTTGGCGCTCCGGTACCGCTTGCCGTCCGGTAGCAGAGAGAACAGTCTATGACTAGGGTGGCTGGAGTCTTTGACAATTTTTAGGCCTTCCTCTGACACCGCCTGGTATAGAGGTCCTGGATGGCAGGAAGCTATATTGGCCTTATACCACACCCCCTCGTGCCTTATTGCTTAAATACACCCTGTGCCATGGAATCAGTAAATCAAAAAACTTTTTTGCAATCTGAATGGCACAGCTGTCAACATCCTGGTCCTCAAATGAAACTGGTATACTTTCCTATTTATGCTATTTGTATTCCTCCTCCCTTGATCCTTTATATTGGGCAGACAGACCAGTTCCCTACCTCCTCCCTTGATCCTTTATATTGGGCAGACAGACCAGTTCCCTACCTCCTCCCTTGATCCTTTATATTGGGCAGACAGACCAGTTCCCTGCCTCCTCCCTTGATCCTTTATATTGGGCAGACAGACCAGTTCCCTACCTCCTCCCTTGATCCTTTATATTGGGCAGACAGACCAGTTCCCTACCTCCTCCCTTGATCCTTTATATTGGGCAGACAGACCAGTTCCCTACCTCCTCCCTTGATCTTAATGAATCTTGGAAATATAAACCTAAAAACAAACAAAACAAAACACAGAGATACAATGGGCAGAAATATCAACTATGAATATTTATGATGAATGGAAGCTTTACTTTTTGGTCGCTGATCAATAGACAACTTTCCAAGTCAAATGTTCTCTCATCCAGTGCTGCATGGTGCTGCCTGACAAACATACATATAGTTAGATGTTGTTTTGATGTTGTGGCTGTTGGAATCTGCCCTAAGGAAAACTAATGGGCTCACACATCTAAAAGACATTTTTTGAGGGTCTAATGTTCCTTGAAGGGTTTCGTATCATTAGACACTAATCCTGAAGTTTTAATCAAGGGGCCACCACAGATTTCTTTGATGGGACATCCTGGATTTTGCCTCAAATCCAATATGGCGTCCAAAATCCAATATTACCGTTGGGCTCCAGTCAAAAGTAGTGCACTATATAAGGAATAGGGTGTCATAGGGCTCTGGTCTAAAGTAGTGCACTATATAGGGAATAGGGTGTCATAGGGCTCTGGTCTAAAGTAGTGCACTATATAGGGAATAGGGTGTCATAGGGCTCTGGTCTAAAGTAGTGCACTATATAGGGAATAGGGTGTCATAGGGCTCTGGTCTAAAGTAGTGCACTATATAGGGAATAGGGTGTCATAGGGCTCTGGTCTAAAGTAGTGTACTATATAGGGAATAGGGTGTCATAGGGCTCTGGTCTAAAGTAGTGCACTATATAGGGAATAGGGTGTCATAGGGCTCTGGTCTAAAGTAGTGCACTATATAGGGAATAGGGTGTCATAGGGCTCTGGTCTAAAGTAGTGCACTATATAGGAATAGGGTGTCATAGGGCTCTGGTCTAAAGTAGTGCACTATATAGGGAATAGGGTGCCATTGGGCTCTGGTCTAAAGTAGTGCACTATATAGGGAATAGGGTGTCATAGGGCTCTGGTCTAAAGTAGTGCACTATATAGGGAATAGGGTGTCATAGGGCTCTGGTCTAAAGTAGTGCACTATATAGGGAATAGGGTGTCATAGGGCTCTGGTCTAAAGTAGTGCACTATATAGGGAAGAGGGTGTCATAGGGCTCTGGTCTAAAGTAGTGCACTATATAGGGAATAGGGTGTCATAGGGCTCTGGTCTAAAGTAGTGCACTATATAGGGAATAGGGTGTCATAGGGCTCTGGTCTAAAGTAGTGTACGATATAGGGAATAGGGTGTCATAGGGCTCTGGTCTAAAGTAGTGCACTATATAGGGAATAGGGTGCCATAGGGCTCTGGTCTAAAGTAGTGCACTATATAGGGAATAGGGTGTCATAGGGCTCTGGTCTAAAGTAGTGTACTATATAGGGAATAGGGTGTCATAGGGCTCTGGTCTAAAGTAGTGCACTATATAGGGAATAGGGTGTCATAGGGCTCTGGTCTAAAGTAGTGTACTATATAGGGAATAGGGTGTCATAGGGCTCTGGTCTAAAGTAGTGCACTATATAGGGAATAGGGTGTCATAGGGCTCTGGTCTAAAGTAGTGCACTATATAGGGAATAGGGTGTCATAGGGCTCTGGTCTAAAGTAGTGCACTATATAGGGAATAGGGTGTCATAGAGCTCTGGTCTAAAGTAGTGCACTATATAGGGAATAGGGTGCCATAGGGCTCTGGTCTAAAGTAGTGCACTATATATAGGGAATAGGGTGTCATAGGGCTCTGGTCTAAAGTAGTGCACTATATAGGGAATAGGGTGTCATAGGGCTCTGGTCTAAAGTAGTGCACTATATAGGGAATAGGGTGTCATAGGGCTCTGGTCTAAAGTAGTGCACTATATAGGGAATAGGGTGTCATAGGGCTCTGGTCTAAAGTAGTGCACTATATAGGGAATAGGGTGTCATAGGGCTCTGGTCTAAAGTAGTGCACTATATAGGGAATAGGGTGTCATAGGGCTCTGGTCTAAAGTAGTGCACTATATAGGGAATAGGGTGTCATAGGGCTCTGGTCTAAAGTAGTGTACTATATAGGGAATAGGGTGTCATAGGGCTCTGGTCTAAAGTAGTGCACTATAAAGGGAATAGGGTGCCATAGGGCTCTGGTCTAAAGTAGTGCACTATATAGGGAATAGGGTGTCATAGGGCTCTGGTCTAAAGTAGTGTACTATATAGGGAATAGGGTGTCATAGGGCTCTGGTCTAAAGTAGTGCACTATATAGGGAATAGGGTGTCATAGGGCTCTGGTCTAAAGTAGTGTACTATATAGGGAATAGGGTGTCATAGGGCTCTGGTCTAAAGTAGTGCACTATATAGGGAATAGGGTGTCATAGGGCTCTGGTCTAAAGTAGTGCACTATATAGGGAATAGGGTGTCATAGGGCTCTGGTCTAAAGTAGTGTACTATATAGGGAATAGGGTGTCATAGGGCTCTGGTCTAAAGTAGTGTACTATATAGGGAATAGGGTGTCATAGGGCTCTGGTCTAAAGTAGTGCACTATATAGGGAATAGGGTGTCATAGGGCTCTGGTCTAAAGTAGTGCACTATATAGGGAATAGGGTGTCATAGGGCTCTGGTCTAAAGTAGTGCACTATATAGGGAATAGGGTGTCATAGGGCTCTGGTCTAAAGTAGTGTACTATATAGGGAATAGGGTGTCATAGGGCTCTGGTCTAAAGTAGTGTACTATATAGGGAATAGGGTGTCATAGGGCTCTGGTCTAAAGTAGTGTACTATATAGGGAATAGGGTGTCATAGGGCTCTGGTCTAAAGTAGTGCACTATATAGGGAATAGGGTGTCATAGGGCTCTTGTCTAAAGTAGTGCACTATATAGGGAATAGGGGTGTCATAGGGCTCTGGTCTAAAGTAGTGTACTATCTAGGGAATAGGGTGTCAAAGGGCTCTGGTCTAAAGTAGTGTACTATATAGGGAATAGGGTGCCATAGGGCTCTGGTCTAAAGTAGTGTGGATCAGTGGGCAGAGTTACAGTGTGGATCAGTGGGCAGAGTTATAGTGTGGATCAGTGGGCAGAGTTACAGTGTGGATCAGTGGGCAGAGTTACAGTGTGGATCAGTGGGCAGAGTTACAGTGTGGATCAGTGGGCAGAGTTGCAGTGTTACAGTGTGGATCAGTGGGCAGAGTTACAGTGTGGATCAGTGGGCAGAGTTACAGTGTGGATCAGTGGGCAGAGTTACAGTGTGGATCAGTGGGCAGAGTTACAGTGTGGATCAGTGGGCAGAGTTACAGTGTGGATCAGTGGGCAGAGTTACAGTGTGGATCAGTGGGCAGAGTTACAGTGTGGATCAGTGGGCAGAGTTACAGTGTGGATCAGTGGGCAGAGTTACAGTGTGGATCAGTGGGCAGAGTTACAGTGTGGATCAGTGGGCAGAGTTATAGTGTGGATCAGTGGGCAGAGTTACAGTGTGGATCAGTGGGCAGAGTTACAGTGTGGATCAGTGGGCAGAGTTACAGTGTGGATCAGTGGGCAGAGTTACAGTGTGGATCAGTGGGCAGAGTTACAGTGTGGATCAGTGGGCAGAGTTACAGTGTGGATCAGTGGGCAGAGTTACAGTGTGGATCAGTGGGCAGAGTTACAGTGTGGATCAGTGGGCAGAGTTACAGTGTGGATCAGTGGGCAGAGTTACAGTGTGGATCAGTGGGCAGAGTTACAGTGTG